>JANRGW010033044.1:0-41360 GCA_024733675.1 Psilopsiagon aymara | reverse complement strand
GCCCGACGGAACCAACGCACCGCGAACCGCGGGTATCGAGCCACGTGACAGCGGCCCCCGCCTCGGATAGGCCCGGCGGTGCCGAGGGAAGGGCAGTGATTGACGCGGGGCCGCCGCAGTGAGGGGCGGAGGAGCGGCGCGGCGCGCACCTGGGCCTGCCGAGCGCGTTCCCGGCGCAGGTGAGTGACAGGCCCCGCGTTTCACACCCCTCTGCCCCGACCCTCGGCTGGGAGTCCCGGGCTTCCCGGGCAGAGCTGCGGCCCGTTGCGTCTCATCACGGCGGCGGCGGCGGTGGTGGTGTTGTTCCTGAGGCGGTCGCGCCTGTGCGGGTTGCGGGCCGCCGGCTTTGCAGGGTCTGCCCGAGGGAGAGGAGGGTTCAGCGAGCTGGATGGCCGTGGGAACTTAAGGCTCTCTCACGGGCGGCGGCTTTGTAAGCGCTGCCGCCTCAGGGCTCCTGCCAGGCCCTGCGGTGCCACCTGCGAATTCGCCTGCCTGAAGTAATTTGTTTCTCGGAGTCGAATCCTTTTCTGAGGATTGGGTTTGCGGGGGCTTTCCGACTTGGTTTTGAGGGAGCTGCCTGGAATTGTTGCAGTGAGTCTAGAGGAGGCGACAAAGACGATCGGGAGGCTGAAGCACCTCTCCTATGAAGAGGGACTTGAGAGACATGGGCTTCTTCAGCCTGGACAAGTCTCTGGAGAAACCTTCTAGCAGCCTTCCAGTACCTAAAGGGGGCCTACAGGAAAGCTGGAGAGGAACTTTTTACAAGGGCATGTAAGGACAGGATAAGAGGGTAATAACTTTAAACTGAAAGAGGTTACATTTAGATTAGGTATTAGGAAGAAGTTCTTTACTATGAAGGTGGTGAAGCACTGGCAGAGGTTGCCCAGAGAAGCTGTGGCTGCCCCATCCCTGGCAGTGTTCAAGGCCAGGCTGGACTGGGCTTTGGGCAGCCTGGTCTAATGGAAGATGGCCCTGCTTGTAGCAGGAGGGTTGCAACTGGATGGTCTTTAAGGTCCTTCCAACCCAAACCATTCTGTGGTTCTGTGAATTAATTCTCTTTTTTTTTTTTTCTTGACAGTTTTTGGCTGCTGTTTCACCCGCAAGAGCTAGAGCCTTGATAAGTTTTTAATGCTACTGACCTTGGTGAATTGCTTCAAAAGAAGTGCTGCTCTTGTTAGCTTGCTGCCTGTACTGCTGAAATAATGTAGAGGAAATGATAGCTGAGCCCAACACAGCCAATAACCTTCCCAGCCAAAAGTAAGACCTGTCACAGGTTGCGTATAAAATTTATTGGTAAATTAAGGTGCTGTGCCTTGAATTTGTGCCCCACAGATACTGGGCAGTCTACCGTGTCATTTTGGTGGGAGGGGAAAACCAGGAATTTGCTATGCACTATGTCTTGTTACTAATTTCTCCACTTTATTCCCTTTTATGTATTGTTTAGCATCTTTATGTAGTATTTTATGCAGATTGACAGGGACCTTGGCCTTACAAGCTTTTCTGTGCCTTGTTCTGTGCACCTGTGTGTCGGGGGGGAGGTTGGAAGTAGGTGATCTTTAAGGTCCCTTCCAACTCAAACCACTCGGTGATTCTGTGATTATTCACCACAGTGAAAATAAACCTACTTTGGAAAAAAAAAAGGGCATATTGATAGTCAACATGTGTTCATTTCAGTTGTGGATTTGGGGATACTGAGCAGGAGGTCTGCTAGGTAATCTGTAATCTTCCTGTTGGCATTGAAGAGGGAATTGCTTCTCTCTAGTTGTTTTTGTTAGGGATCTGTCAAGTCTTCGTCCTTTCATAATGTATTTCTCCAGTCATTAGATGAGGTGATCTATAAACCATATCATTGTCTGCAAAGTGGTATTTAGAAGTTCTACTAGAGCAGATACAAATAGACAAAAGGTAAAGGTAAAATATCTGGGCATATCTTGTCTAGCTTCAAAGGATGAAGCTACTTAGAAGTCCAGTGCTGCATGCATTCACTGCAGCCCAATCTTTGCTGATCCTGCCACCTTCTGAGGAAATCTCCTCTAGGTCTTTTGGTTCATTAAGCTCTAACAAAGGCTGAGAGGTGTATTCCTCATAGTCCATGGTAACAATTAATAGAGCTTCCCATATGTCCTTTCCAGTGTTTTTCATCTGAAGCCAACCTCTTATTGTGAAGGTGTCAGAAAGACACCTGGCAATTGCTTAGCCGAGTTTCTTATGTTGCGTCTAAAAGATGAAACAGGTGTATTGAAATTTCTAATTTTAAAAATCTACAGGGAGGGTTCTTCCAGCAGCATAGCTTAATTGTTCCTTTTACGCAGCTAAAGCAATCTTATCTTTGTTGAATAGGTAGCTTTCTTTGTAAGAGTGAGTCACTAAATCTGCTCCAAATGTTTATTAAAATGAGAAAACTGAATTCAGAAATTCTCAGAACGGTATTGTGTTTGAAGACTAGATGAAGGACTTCGCCTCCTTCCAACTTCAGGTGTTTTTATCTCAACAGCAGTACTTCCAGTGCTTGTGAAAGGACTGTATTGTGGCAGGCATGAGGTCAAAATGAGTCAGAGCCGTACAGGGTATAAAAGCGAAAATTGGGATGAGATAGGAGTGGAATTCTACCTGTGCTTTCCTACTGATTGCTGATGGAAACAAAGTAAATGGCAGAGAACTGTTTCTTACCAGCATGAGGCAGTGAATTTAGGTATGCAAAAATGCTCAGTACGGTGTAGACTATCAGAGGAGAGCAAAAAGCCCTCTAGTTAAAAATTTGTCAAACCTACAGTTGCACTCCTATAGTTGAAAAGATGTTAAATGGAGATAAGAACTGCTGCAGAAGTAATCCTGTCATCTTCAACTAGGTACAGTGGTTTCTACTTTGCTCGAGAATATTAGAGGACATCTTAATTCTCTTAACAGTTTCTTCAACAGAAAGTTGTGCAAATGACAGCTCAATTAAAACATCTCTGTTGATTTCGAAGTGGTTTAATGAAGTTTGGTTTCTAGGCTCTGGTCTAGTTCCTGCAAATGTTTAAGTACCTCATCTATGAATAGTCTTACTGGAAACATCAGTATGAAAAGGGAAAAAAAAAAAAGAGAAAGGAGAAGCATGAGTGTTGATAATACCTGTATTTTAAAAATCTTGACTTTTGTGTATGTTGTCTGTTGTAGCATGGTGCTTCCTATGGCACTGCTGTGTGCTGTGGTGCACTGATAACCAAAACAAGTCAGAAAAGTAAATGGCTTTTTAATATTAGTGTTTAGTGCTTTTTACATTTGTTGAGTGTTTAAGACAGATGCTTAATGCATGTGTGAAAGTTACTCTGACTGATTTCATCACAGTGACATTGCTTTCCTTGGTGTTGTTAGCCCAACCTGAGGATGCTGTAGATCATCTGCCTTCTTATTCTTGCAGGCTTTGCTGAGCTTTGCTAAGCATGCTCTTCCATATACCAGGCACTCCCCTATTTTGTGGAGCCTCTTTTGCTACAGGTACATTTTGCCTGACATAAGCTGGCTGAATAGCACAGGGCAAGTAGATACTATCTATAGTGCCATCTTTCAAGGTGTTCTTGGGAAAAAGACACGAGTTAAAACTTCAGAGACATGTATTCTAGGCAGATACTAAAAGTGGTGCATGATTAGACAAGTACTTGACTGAACCGTCCTGCAGCAGTGATGATTTTTTAATTATTTGTTTTGTTTCATCTTGGAATCAAATATAGTTGCTGTAGTCAAATGCAAGGCATTTATTTTCATGATAGGGTGGAGCAAGTTGCTAACTAGTGCATGCAAACAAATCGGGAAAAGTTTTTGAGAATGTGTTGAGTGTTACGTTTAGGTATAATGCAGCAACAGGTAGCACATGTTACCATGATGTTGTCTGGCGTCTGAGTTGTAGTTCTAGTGAAACAGTGCGAGTCAGAACATGTTAGTCCAGCTCCATAGTGTTGCATACTGCTTTGAAATCAAGAGTTGAAGGATTTAACTATGTAGGATAAGTAGGTCCTTGATGAACATGTTTGGATTCTTTTTGTTAATTTGTGGTGTGTAGAAGGATCTGGGAAGAGCTAACTGGCGTCAGAAAAGCAGTACATATTGCTATTTCTTGCTGTTAGTTCTTTTCAGCTAGAAGTCTCTGGTGGTGCTTGAGACACTTAATCTCTGTGACTTGCAATTGCAAATCAAACATTTGAAAACTTTTGCAAACTATTGCTTATAGCATGCTAACTTACTTGTGAACTATATAGCTCATCCCTCCCTTTCCTGTACCATGAGTATTGGTAGGATGAACTGATGTAAGGATTGGTTCTCCCTGAATTTGTTTCTTGGCTTCCTTTTGTCAGACACTGAGGCATGTTTCGAACTTCCCTATACCAAGACATTAATTGAATTTAAGTTTTATGGGACTTTTCTCTTTAAGGGAATTAAGCATTTGCATAATTGTATTTAGAAGATTGATATATTCTTACAGAGTTTTACATTTATATAGAATTTTTATATGAGTCTTTGGAAACCTAGTTCTGCATTGCTTATAGTAAAAAGTGTGCCAATAGATTAAAAAAGTAAATGGAGATTTGTTAGTTGTGAACTTCTGTCTGCTCTCACTAATAAAATAACATCAGGACCTTGGTCCTGCAGTTGATGCTGTTCAGCCTTGGGATTTGCTTTACAGAGGCAATATCTGACTGAAACAGTCTTGGGAAGACAGCAACAGTGGTTATCTGGCACTGATAAACCTAGCTGGAGTTCAGCTGGTTTTGCCTCCATAGCGCAGTTAATTCTCTGTCTGGGTTAGCCAACACTAGATACTGGAGAGTTGACTGATCACTTGTGTTAGCACACTTTCTTGTTGCAGCAGTTATCAGCAAAATGAAAGTAATTGTAGACTCTCACATTTACTCTTTTTTGTGCCTTGTAGTATGAGCCAACTGGCTTCATGTCCTGGCCACCATAGTTTAAAAGGAGGCCATAGCAGCCAGCTGTCAGTACTGGACCTGCTGCATAAGTGGGATCCATCTCTTCAAACGTGACCTTTGGCAAAGCCTATTGTTAGCACTGAGAATGATGAAAAGTGGCATGATTTCATTGCAGATAAATGTATGGCTTCAGATCTCCCAGAGGTGCATCTTTATTTTCCTCCATCGTACTAGCAGTGACCTTCAAATGAAATTTCCTATATCTCTTTTTCTTCAGCATGTTTTATAGACAAGGTAAAACAGTTTCTTCCTCTTGCTTCAAATTGTAGACCCATCAAACGTTATTACTTTCTTTTGTTTAGAGCACCCACAAAGTGAATGCATACTCATGTTATTGATTCATAGTGCAAAGCTCTTCAGTCAGCAAAGGCTGCCTTAAATCAACATCAGCATTCTGTTTCATTTATTTGCTTTCTACTTTCTTGATACCTTTGATAGTTTTGCTAGTTTTCTGTATATCTTGCAGGAAAGCAAATAGTTTGAAAAAGCCCCAAATTTCTGTTGTACTTTTAAAGTCAGCTGTTTGGTTTCTAGTAACAAAATGACATAATTTCCAAACAAGTAATCAAAAACATTTAAATGCCTATATATGCTCTTATTTTCTTCTGTTGTTTGTATTGAAGTGTAGTTTTGTGTTCTCACTGCTAACTCCTTCAATGTATCTGTTATACTTCAGAGAGAATGGTGTCCATGATGAGACTGTGCCTGAGTCTGCTGTGCAGAATGGCAGCTGTGTGAGAAATGGCAACCTGAAAACACCAGTGAGTTGATTTTTAAAATAAATAAAAAAAATGTTTATTAAATAGGAATTTATTTTCTGTCTCATTCAGTTGTTAAAAAATGGAATATTACATAAACCAATCATAATATGGTATATTGTCATGGTTTAAACCCAACCAGTAACTCAGAACCACGCAGCTGCTCGCTCACTCCCCCCTGTTCTTCCCTCCCTACCATGCTCTCAGAGGAATGTAACTCCCATGGGTTGACATAAGAACAGTCCAATAACTAAGGTATAATACAAAACCACTACTGCTACCACCACTAATAATAATGATGGGGAAATAATAAGGGGAGTGAATATGAAACTAAAAGGGGAAAAGGAAAATAATAAAACACAAGTGGTGCACAATACAATTGCTCACCACCTGCTGACTGATACCCAGCCAAACCCAAGCAGACCCAAGCAGTGATCTGGGCCTTCTGGCTAACTCACCCCATTTCATATACTGGACATGATCTGCTATGGTATGGAATACCCCTTTGGCTAGTTTGGGTCCAGGTGTCCTGTCTCTGCTTCCTCCCAGCTTCTTTTGTCCCTCCTCACTGGCAGAGCATGAGACTGAAAAGTCCTTGATCAGGGTAAGTGTTGCTTGGCAGCAACTAAAAACATCCGTGTGTTACCAGCATTGTTCTCAGACTAAAGCCAAAACACAGCACTGCACCAGCTACTAGGAAGGAGAAAAATAACTGTCACAGCTGAACCCAGGACATGCATCTGTATGCAGTCTAGTCACTGCATGCAGCTTGACCCGAAATTTCATTGGCATCAGTGCCTCAGTGCTGGCTTTTAAACAGTCAGCTCATTTCAGTGAGTGTTCTTCCTTAGCTGTGTATTGTGTGTAGATGATGTTAATTTGAAGGTTATGTGTTTACCCTGTGAGAGAAAAGATGTAGAAGAGTTTCTGTGCTTGCTGTCTATTCTGCAGAAACTACAGCTGCCACTGAAAAATGCCTTCTGGATAGTACACAACTGGTCAGAAGCTTCTTTCCTGTTATACATTCCTATGATTATGACTCATTGTTGAGATAAAATTCAAACTGGTAAACCCTTTCTTTCATTCCCTTCCAGTATGGTCATGTTTGATAAGACTTTATTTGTGTCCTTGAAGCTTAAAAGTTGGCACCCTGGGGAAATCATTACAATGAGAGTAAAATAAACATGTTATTAGGGGATAATTTATGTACTGGCTGTTACATGTTGTGTTTTCTCACTTCTTTTTTGCTTGACTCATTTCAGAGAGAGAAACGGAAGGTCCGACAGCAGTGTGAGAATGTAAGGAGAAGTTCTGTCAGTAGCAAGAGAGTGAGCCGGCTGCAGAATGGCCAAGTGGTTGAGGCGGTTACGTTGTTTGAAGTGGTTAGCATGGGGAAGCAGGCCATGCAGGTATTTCTGGCTCTGAATTCTGAGAGAAGTTGGTGGAGGAAAGATAGATAGAGTGCTCATTTCAGTTATACTCTGTAGCATTGAAATTTTGGTCTGTTTTGGCACAGGTGAGGAAGAAATATGTTTGACTGGAAAACTTTTATGGGCATGGCTGTTGAAAACAATGCATCTTCAAGAAATTAGCAAAGAAGCAGCTGTCAGATATTTAAAAAGGGGAAAGAAACGTGTACCTAAACCAATGTGCCTAAAACAATGTCTGAACATACTGAAACATAATTATTCTAAAAATACAGAAAAGGTTCATCAGTAGAAAATCTTGCTTGATCAGGATTCTGAAAATCAGACCTTTTTTTCCTCCCCCCGGGAGGTTGCCTTTTCGTATTTTTTTTTTTAACCTCCATTCCAATACAGTTTGACAGCATTTTGCAAAATAGCCAGGTTCCCCCTGCCTCTATGTAGTTAAAAATTTTCTTCAGTGTGAGGAAGCACACCTCCCCATACTCTGTGAGCATATGTGTAGATTGTGTTTGTATATATGTATGAAGGGTTAAAACCTGTAGCCCAAATATTCTTATACAAGGTTATAGCTATGTCTCCACTATGTAGTGCATGTGTGCACACACGAAAAGTACATTTATATTTTGGATGCAAGACCTCAGTTTTTCAAGATGTTTGTGTGGATGGACATTTGCCATGCTGTAACTGTGTTAATGTCAGTAGAACTCTTTGAAGAACTCAGCTTCTGCTGTACAAATCATAATGTGATAGGGCTTGGAAGGCAGCAGCTGAAGTCCAGACCACTGCTGCTAGAATTCATTAGACCTGTGTGGCACTAGAAGTGGGTTCAAGCCTGGATGGCTTGTCTCAGCAAGCCTGTGTCACATACAGGCTGTACTGCCTTAGAAAGGAAATTTGGAGTTGGTTTCTAGCTTAAGTGTAGTATGTGAACTGTTTCAGGCTACTGCACAAATTGGGTGCTGAAGAAGACAACTTCCAGGAACAGTTTCTAATATTAATATTAATTAGTAGATTGTGCATAGGTTAAATGTGAGGTGTTTCATTTTTTATTTTTAATTGAAACTGTTACCTCAGTGCTGGCAGGAAGTCAAGAGGATGATGTTTTGGTTGTTTTATATTAAATTAATTCAAGCTGTGGCTATTTTCCCTATTAACAAGGAGCAAAGCATCTGTGAATGGCAATGCCCAGAGCAGAACTTGTGAATGAGGAATTCAAAACTTCATTTTGCCCCAGAAAGCGTTTTTTTTATGTGCTATTAGAAATGGAACAAAATGGTGTGGAGTTTATTCTTATTTTTATAATTTAATGTAGACAGAACAATGTTAGTTTGTATCCTTGTCATGGTTGTCCTCAGTGGAGTGCAGCATGCTGTGTTCACCTCCTGACTAATGAATTTCTTTAACCTTTTCTAGTCTGTAGTAGATGACTGGGTTGAAGCTTATAAACAAGACAGGAATGTGGCACTTCTAGAGCTGATCAACTTCTTCATTCAGTGTTCGGGCTGTCAAGGTAATTTACCCTTTCGATTGTCTGTGGGTGAGAGTAGTCTGAAGTGTGCTTTCTAAAATGGAAAATCATGTATTTATAATCTGTGCTGTTTGTTAAGATGGACTCCAGATGGGAAGGCCTAATAGTAAAGAATGTTACTGGGTAAATTCTTTGACTGTGTTTATAGCATACCAGCTCTCAGAGTTGCATTTGAGCATGGTTTGCAAGGTCAGGTTTCTGAAATGGCATGTCACTTTGCTTTGCAGAATCCCCATGTAGGGCAGATGGTTGTGATGGCTGTACTAATTGAAATCCAGTGTTTTAATACATAAAATTTCAGTTAACCCTTTGTTTTGTAACTTCTTAGTATCTTTTGTTTGGCTAGTATCTTTTTTTGAATATAAGAAAGTAGGAAGTTATAAGCTCCCTGCTTTGGTGGCTGGAAAAGGAATCTCTTCCCTCCACCCTCTTGTGGTTACTTTTACCAGAGGCTTATGATGCTGTCTATTTCATAACAATCGTTGAGACCCAGTGACTTCTGGAGACTGTCTGCTAGTGAAATGCTTCAGGATGGCAAGAGTTTTAAGAAGGTTGTTCTGAACTTCTGAGTGTATTTAAGCAGCTAGGCCTTTGAGAAATCTGGTGAGGGGCTTTTTACAATGGCATGTCATGACAGGACAAGGGGAAATAGCTTTAAACTGAAAGAGAGTACACTTAGATTAGGTATTAGGACGAAATTCTTCACTGTGAGGGTGTTGAAGCGCTGTCATGGGTTGCCCACAGAAGCTGTGGCTGCCCCCATCCCTGGCAGTGTTCAAGTCCAGGTTGAGTGGGGCTTTGAGCAACTTGGTCTAGCGGAAGGTGTCTCTGCCTGTGGCAGGAGGGTTGGAACTGGATGATCTTTGAGGTCCCTTCCAACCCAAACCATTCTATGACTGTATGATTTTACACTTCATAGGGTTTTTTTTCCCCAGTCTTTTGCTTTCTCTTAGGAGGAAGTGTTCTGGTGTCCTTGACTAGCATTGGGCAAAATGTTAGTAAATCCCTGAAGCAAATGAATGGGCAGAGAAGACACCCATGCAGACCCCACAGGGCAGAATTCCTGATGTGAATTTCAGTTTTGGTTCATGAGTATTTTCAACTGTAAATGAATTTATGTGTCTTCCTGTATCTATATTGCCCATACCAGTGTCAACAGAGATAAAGCAGAGTCTCTCTTTCTGTGTGTTTCTAAATTTTAAATAAAATTCTTACTGTGGTTTGGGCTTGATTAATATAATATGGTATTGGTAACTCTTTTTGAAATATTACTTTTCTAGGCATGGTAACAGCAGAGATGTTTCAGAGTTTGCACAAGAAGGATGTCATGCAAAAAATGACAGAGAACTTTGATGAGGTAGGCACAGCTTTGAGCTTGCATGTCTTGTTTATATAAACTACAGGCTCTATGTTAATAGCTAACCTGGACAGAGTTTCTGCTGCTTAACAGGAACTGTGTCCTATTTCCTTAATTTAGGAGATTTGGAAATTTTAAGATAAATTTGGTGTTGTAGTGACCCATTTTAGCAGTAGCAGTTTTTTTTTCTTGTAAGTCACTCTTATATTCAGGGTTTTATTAGGGCTATCTAACTGCAGTCTTCACAAATCTGGCTTTCTCTTAGGAGTTCTTTTCATAGGGACTTTAAAAAGGTAAATATAACCACCATTGCAGAAGGTAAATAGTTCCTTTGGTATTTGGTTGATAGGTCCTTTTAAAAATAGACTTGTGGATGACTGATGAGCTAATTGAAGATTATTTTTTTTTTTAGCTGATATTTTTATTTGAATCTTCCCCTTCTGTTTTAGTGGCAATCTGAATTTTTGGAACTGTGTCCTGTCATATGAAAGAAGAAAAACGTATTTCTGATTTTTAGATAATTGTCAAAACAATAGTGAATTGCTCATTTCTTGAGGATTGTTAAGAAAAATGCATAGCTTTGCAATACTGTTTCTCTGTTTGCTCCTTGGCTAATTATGCCAACATCAAATTTTCTGCAGCACTCTCTCAGTTGCTTCTGTGCTTTTTTTTTCTGTATTTGCCACCTCTGAATTGATTTGTCAGGGAGCAGCCATCAGCCTTGCCTTAACTGAACATCTCTGAAAGACCAGGTGCTGTAGAAATTCCCATAGAGGATGAATTTGCCAATGTGGTTTTCTTCGTTTTAGAAGTTTAGTAACACTTGAGCTGATTTTTGACAGAAATTATCTGATGTATGTCTGGCTGTATGAATTAGTAATCTGTCTCTTCTTTCCTAACTAGATTAGCCCTGAATAGTACTCATCATAGAATAGGCACTCTGGAAGGTACAAAGATACGATTATTGTTAGCATTTGCCTGGATGTGGTATGGCTCTGTAACCTTTTCACCTGTGGTGGCACTGCGGGGAAAGACAGGTTCTTTTAGGTATTCTTGGCAGATTGGTGATAGTAACAATGAAAGTTTTATTTTCTTAACAAGATATTATGATTAGCATAGCAGAGAATTTATTATTAGAATGTCGTGGTATTTCTACAAGCATAATCAATATAGTAGCATAATATAGATTTTGTAATACAAATTCATGTATGATTTCTTATCGCCTTAGTAATACAGAATTTATGATAAATTTAACTTATAATTTCTCATCACCTGGACCCTTTGCAAATCAGATCAAATCTTAATTCGTGGTTGACTACATAACAATCATAATCTGGACTTGTAAATCATGTAAAAGAAAAAAATGCCAGTCAGTCCTCAGAGGAAGCAAATGATGGTGGAAGTGTCCCTGCCATCACCAGGTCACGAGTCCACAGGTCTCACTGTCCAGCAGCAGCTCTGGTCCAGGTTCCCCACTTGCAACTAGTTGATTTTATGGACAGTGCTCTGAGTGCTGTGACACTTCCCTGTTCTGTGATGGGGTCATTGCCACCGCCTGGCTGGTGAGGTACCTGGGACCCTCAAGGCCAGTAAGGGAGGGAATAATCAGACTTGTGCTCGGGAATCTTGAGACTAGTAGGGAGGGGAAGAAGAAACCTGTTTGATTTGTCTACTTGGTTCACAGGACCTTCAGGTCCCTGATAATGAAGGAAATGGAATGAATACATGACCCACTTGCTCACAGAGAATGGCTGCTTGCCTTATAAAATGGCTTTAGTTATGTTAACCACATTATCAGGGTCTGGGAGCAGGGGGTACCAGTCACACATGGTGCTGGACAGCCTGCTCTGGCTGACCCTGCTTGAGCAGGTGGCACTGGGTTAGATTATCTCAAAGATTCTTTCTCGATTTCAGTCTTTCTGTGATCCTGTGAAAACTTGTTCTGGCATTGGAAGCACAGAAGGGCTTTAATATGGTCATCGAGGCATTTATTTCCTCGTTGTAGGCTATGGTATTCCCAAGTGGAGAGATGAGCTTGTTTTTAGGACCACTGCTGATTGTTTTCCCTCTTTCATAAACTACCTTATTTCTCTTTTCTGCTTTTCTTCTTGTATGTGGCATTTTATTTCTTACAGTTCTTTGTTCTTTTGTAAGTTTCTTTCCCTCTCTTTGTTACTGCAATGTTAAGCAATGGAAGAGTTAAGTTTGATGACTGTGCAGAAACATAACTGTACAGCCAAATGGGAGTAGAAATACTTGTGGTGCTTCACTGAGCCTAATAACTGTAAACGTCATGGCTCTTGTCTTGGAATAATTGCTTAGTTGAGGAAACATCCCTCAATCATGTCACAGAATTAAAACATTTCTCTATAATTTGAAAAGTTCAGAACAGCTTTCCAGAGTTTAGATATTTTACAGTACCTAGTTACTAAATGTTGCAAAGGCATAAATACTTAGACTTGCTGTGGAGCCATATCTTAGAATTAATAATGGCGTTTATACCTTGTGTATGTTTGCTTATAAATTTTAAAAACAAGTTGTCTCTTACTTGTAGAAAGAAAACTCAGGTTTTATATAAAAGTGGTTTTTTTTCTTTCCATAATTGGTTATAAATAAAAAATGCTGAGACGAGAGGTATTAGATTTTGTTTAATATATTGGATTGTATGAGCCACCTGTAATGCACGTTGCCTTAAGTTTTAATAGCTTTTTAAATATGTGCATGATTTGTGATGCTTTTGTCCTTATGTGCCATTTCAATGAGAAGCTTTTAACATTTTGCCTCATGCACTACAGGAAAGTGGGTTGCAGTACAAGAAATTCATCGCCTATCCCTGGATCCTGACAGTTACTTGGCCAGTGGATGTGGTAGGGCTCTTGTTTTCTATAACTGTCATATAGCATGTGAACGCACATGTGTGCACACAGAGGTTTTGGCAGACAAATTTGTTCAAAGGCTTGTTTTATCAAAACATTCTTTTGCAAACAGAAATGTTTGAAGAAATATTTTGAGAACAGAAATATTTTTCTGTTATGCCTCTTCCCATACAACACTTGCAGCATTGTGGGGAATTCACTTTAACTCCTTGTTGGCACTTCAGTTTGCTTTTGCTCTCTTTCCATAGACTGTATGTGAAAGAAAGAAACATATTCAGGATGAGTCAGAGCGGGAGCCTCAGCTGAGTGATTTGAATAGTTCTTTGGAAGAAGCAGAGTTGCTGGTCAGGGAGGAAATCTAAGGGGATCCTAGGTTAGATGCCTAAATTTAGGTGATGTGCCCATTGTGCTGTATATATTTATTTACAGTATGCATGTTACCATTAAACTCTTTCCTGGTGTGATGAACTTGGACAGTAGAAATGCTCTTAAAAAGTGAGATGTCTTCCTGTATTTGCCCTGCTTTTCAGTTTGAAGAGTAAAATATGGTGATAAAGTAGGTATTTCCTGAAGTTTTATTGTCTGTCTTGGCACTTGCTACTACTGTTAGACTCTGAACTGACTCTTACAGCCTGATTAGGAATGCATTCCAAATTCTAAACTCCCGGTGTGCTTTGGCTTGCAGACATTCCTGAGATCAGTCTGTGTTTGAGTTTAGTTTTCAAGAAAACTTTGCTTTGCTTTGGAAAACTTTTGTCCTTTGCTTTGGAAAAAAAGTTACAGGAGAAGACCAGCTGAGCAGTGGCCTACCTTTTGGATGAAGTTTTCTATAATGAGTGAAGCTTTGGAGATCCCTGGCTCCATTCATACTTCTGCCTTATTCTGTGCCCCACTGTGGCACAGTAAGGGAGTTGAAACTTGGTCATTTTTGAGGACCCTTCCAACCCAAACCATTCTCTGATTTCTGTGGAGGTTTTCAGAGATCTAGGTGCTGGTGGTGTAGGTGAATGACTGAATATTTGTCATGAAGCTGAAGCCTTTGATAAGCACCTTAAGCTGGTGGTGCTGCTGAGGAAAAACAGTCCTGTCCTGGTCACACCACAGTTTGTTTCCACTTTTCAGTCACTTAAGTTTTCTCCTGGATTTTAGCATGCCTTTGCAGGAACAGGAAGGATGGTAAAGTGGGGAAGCACTACTACCTGTGAGGATGTGCCAGAGGCTTATGGTGTATGCCAGTGAAAGTTACTTATGATGCTGTGACTTCACATGCCCTCTCACAACTGTTCGTTGACAGCTATCTCACATGCATTGCTTTCAGATATGAGCTATTGTAACAGTATAGCTCTAATGAAGCTTGTTTGTGCCAGGACTTGCTTGTAAACAAGTTGTATGTCCTTACTTTGGAGTAATCACTGTAAAAGAAGCTATGGAGAAACTGAGGTGAAGCTGTCAGCAAAACTCTGTGAAGTTCAGTGAGAGAGATGTAAATGGTGTGCACAAACAAAACTGTGCATTTGTAATTACTGTATTTTCTGTTGACTTTTTTCTTGTGCAGGGCAATGAAGACTACCCATTGATCAGAACAGGACCCTACTGGAAGAAGTTCAAGGCCAATTTCTGTGAATTTATTGCTGTGCTTGTCCAACAGTGCCAGTGCAGCATTCTGTATGATAGCTACTTGATGGACACTATTATCTCACTGCTTACAGGCTTAGCAGACTCCATGGTCAGAGCATTTAGACACACGAGCACTTTGGCAGGTAAAATAATTCACAGAGTTGCTGGAGATGATGAGTTTTGTTGACTTGTGTGCATACAAAATGGCTCCAGATTGAAAAGCTGTCTTATGCACTGACAGTTCTTTCCTTCTAGTGTATGTTACTGTAATTTAAATTATTTGTTCCCATGTGTTTCAGAATGGAATTTGGATGCTTTAGATACAATAGCTCTAGACCAATTTTTTCTCTATAAAGAAATTTTCCTTAATGCCTGGCATGACTAACTTTAGAATTATGCTGTGCTCTGATTACTTCCCCCCCAAACTGATTTTTTCAGTTTTTTTATTTTGTTATTTACATCCCTCCACTGTTAATGTGTTGGGTTGCATTAAATGCCTCACCTGAAAAAGCTTCCGTTGGAATGCTGCTATTCCTGTGGTCCCTGTGCTAAAAGAATATTCCTTGTTATAGATTTTTGTTTCATGCAGTATGATACTAAAGCTACTACTTTATTTTTTTTTTCTAAAGCGAGTAAATACTCTCTTTGCTTCACAAAGAACACTTGAAGTATAATTTGTTCCAAAATACACTGTTTGCTTCGAAGGCTCAAAACTCACCTTGGAGTCTATGCGAGCCATCTAGTGATCTTAGAAGAATGGAATTTTTGTTAATTCAAGTGAAATATTAAGGTTCCCAGCCTTTTATGGTCCAGCTTCACTGTTGGGTTGTGTGTGTATTTCTTTCTCCTCTTTTTTTTTTTTGGTACTGAAGATCAGTTCCACAACTCCAGATCCTTGTGCAGAAAAATCAAAGCTACAGAATGTAAGAAGAGTTGTCCAGTAAATTACCCCTCTGAGTGGAACTCTGGCCAGAGGTTGTAAATCACCAGTAACATAACCAAATTTTCCGGTTTTGATCATTGTCTGTCTTTAAAATGAACACTGTATTTTGAAACTAATTACTGTAATCTAGTAGTGTTTGTATTTTGTATAATAAACTGGGTGTGGTTAACCATATCCTTTTGTGGTAAAGTGGTGAATATATTTATGCTATGTATCTCTGAGCTAAGCTAAATATGTTGTGTTTGTTTCCTTTTTAGCAATGAAGCTTCTGACAGCAGTTCTAAGTGTACGTCTGAACCTTGATGTCAACAAGCACAATGCTCAACGGTTATATGAGGTGGAGAAGAAGAGGATAAGTGGCAAGAGGACCAATTACAGACTTGATCAGCTAGAGAGAAAAAGGAAAGAGGTTAGGCAGGTGTTCTTTATGGGAGATGTGTGAAGATGTAGGAAGAGGTATCGCTGACAACTTGTGTTTGGGTCATTGCGGTTCTTTAAGGTTTATATATTTATCTAATGCATGGTGCAGAACAGTTGTGACTGGCTAGGGTGAGTGGTACAAAAATATCTGAGGTAATAACTGCCGTATGTACTGTTAACTTGTGATGTCTTGCTTCTCTAGATAAGTGCTGACAATTGCTTCTCTGTATTGCTATCATTAGCCCTTGATCTCTACACAAATAAGGATTTAAGCACACATAATTGCATCAGTAGCTCTGGTGGTGTGGTTGTGCTGTTTTGCATATGGTTTTGCAAATTACAAGCCAAAATGTTAGTTCTTGAACTGAATTTCAGTGGATGAAAAAGGACACAGCATAGCTGTCATCTCTAATTAATGCATTGTAAAAATGGTTGTAACTTCAGTTATGACCTGTATCTTTCTTGCTGTTCAGTTTCTGTCATTTCTTCCCTGCTCAGCCAGACAGCTTCTTATCAAATCCCAGAGACAAGCCTATAACTGTAGGAAATAGTTATGGCTGGAGGTTGGAGGTGATGTGTTGTGTGAACATCAAGCATAGTTTCCTCTCTTCTGACTCTAGAATCATTTATCTGTGTTCTGAGCTTTGAATGTCCATGGACTTCTCTGTGTTCAGGGCTTGCTTAAATACATGCTTATTGTGGAATAGGTGCATTTTGAAAATCCCCTGGCCTGCATTTCTTCCACCTCTGTTTAAGTGAATAAAAAGAGAATTTGAGCCTGTATGTGGAGATTGCTTAATAGTTGTACTATATCTTTCTGTGTATTGACAGATCCAGATTCACTATATCAAACAAGTATTTTGTTATCCAGGCTAGCAGCTGGTACCTGATAAATCTTTCACCAGGGTGTAGCTTCAAAAAGGCCAATTGCTAGTGTAGATACAGACCACTCATTTTATATTGGTATTATGTGTGAACGCTAGCAATTTGAACCATAGTGGTATTGTAAGTGCACTGATGCAAAATTTTTCATATCTAGTGAATTGT
Source organism: Psilopsiagon aymara (assembly GCA_024733675.1). Lineage (NCBI taxonomy): Eukaryota > Metazoa > Chordata > Aves > Psittaciformes > Psittacidae > Psilopsiagon > Psilopsiagon aymara. Next base: position 24,420 of record JANRGW010033044.1, on the reverse strand, counting down.
GGCACCAATATTAACGTTCAGTTCTCTTTGTATATTTCAGTATGAGCATAAGCTCCTAGAGATACAGAATATGATGAACGCTATTTTCAAAGGGACCTTTCTAAACCGTTACCGGTAAGAATAAAAATAAAGCTGTGATGTGTATCTGCATCCCCAAGAAACTCTTGCTCAGGTTGCCCAGAAGGCAGAATCGAGTTAAGCATCCTGGAGGCATTGATGGTGTCGAGGAAGATGTAGCAGTTACACTATTTTAAAGAAGAATTTTGTCTTACAAAAGGACCTCTTAGGTAGTAGGTTTCTGAAGTTCTTCAGGCTGGCCATAGAGTCCTGCATTTGTGTTTGAGAGAATGCCCAGAATTACAAAGTAATTAGTGCATGAAACATTTGTAGCTAAAGTGGCCTAATTGTCCATTGAAGACAAAAATACCTGTAATGTTTTTATTACTGTAAGTGCTTCTGCAATTCCAGAAGATAAAAATATTGCAAATAATATAATTACTGTATTAGAAATTTTAAATATATTAATATTGAAATGTAATTTCACAGTGATGTGATCCCTGAGGTCCGAGCAACTTGCATTGAAGAAATTGGCAGATGGATTGAAACCTACCCAGATGCTTTTTTAAATGATAGCTACTTAAAATACATTGGGTGGATGCTGTATGATAAGGTAAAGTGTGATTTTATTTGTATTTTTAGTTATTTATTTATTTTTAAAGAATCCTCATGTTTAAATTCTTGAGAGTCGATACGTGGGACTCTGGCACAGTACTTTCTTCCTAGTTTCAGGTTTTATTTTTAAAGCCACTGTAGCACTAAATAGCAGAACATTTCTTCCAGTTCTGCAGCAGTGTGTCCCCCTGTGTGTGCAGTTACTTTTATATGTTACTGTATTGGGAGCTATTACTGAATTGTAAAATGGCCTATATCTTTTGAGCACCTGTAGAATTAAAGGTTGACTAAAATTCTACTTTTAGGTTTGATGGATACTTTTAAAATATTGTTTCATATTATAAAAATGAGCAAATAAATATTGCCTATGGTAAAATAGTCTCCAATATTGCATTTCTCATTTGGAGTTAAATCGATAGAGAAAATATTTACACAAGGTGCAGTAATTTCCCAAAGGGATTTCTCCTTTTCCTTACAGTATGTTTGCTTTTTCTTTATGAGTAGAGGCACATTTAGAACAACGCCACCTCATCTGTCCCCTTCCAAAAAACCCCAAACCACTTCCCCCCCCCAAAAAAAATGATAACTCAGAAATAAGCTTAGGGGTTGGTAATGTTTATTGTGAATGGCCAATTACTAAAATTGGCACTCAGTACTTCTGCAGGCCACCTTTTAAAGTGTATTTAGTTTCTGTATAAATTCTGAAACATCTTCAGATTTGTGTCAATTTTAAGGCAATGTTTGTGTTGTGTAAATAAAGTTGTAGTTTACCACAAAGCCAGGAGGGGGTGCGCAAAGCCTCTTACTTCCCTGCGTTGTGCCATGGCTGTAAAGGTAGTAGTTTTTTAGAGCAACGAATCTATCAAGAGCTGTCATCTTTTCCTGCATAAATTTTATCTGATCAGAATACCTTTTTAGCACATGTTCAGTTGGGGGAATTCTCAAAAGAAAAAGTAATTTTTGAAGACGATGTGTTTTCATTCCCAGTGCTGTACAGTGAGAATTAACAGCTGGTGTCTCTGATTAATGCACGTAGCTCATCCAGTGTCATTTACTGGGAACTGAAAATGGTTCTTTTTCTAAAGCTTATTACCTGACGGCAGTGCAGATGCAAGCAGAATGAGGTGAAGTGAGAAGTCTTCCATATTCTACATTTGAACAAGACCTGGTAGTGTGCCACTACTGGCTGGTTGCTGTCCCGGCTGTGCCTTGTGATTTGTAGCCACTGTCAAATTGCCTGATTCCAAAATGAGAGCAGGGCATTTTTGGCAGCAGCAGGGGCAGTAGTGCTTTTAATATACATCTGAATGTTATTTCCCACTACTCCTCCTTTAATAAACATTTCTATCACATCTTGTTGAGGGTGGGCAGAAAGAAACTGTGCTATCTCCCAGAGCCAATTTTCTTTTAGAACATAACATAGAGAAGTTTGCCAAATAATTTAGTCCCCAGAGTGGAACAACCACAAAAGTATTCTAACGGTGGGGGAAGACCTGGCCAGGATTATCTACCGAGCTGTAAATAGCGATTAAATTCAGTCATTTGGGAGGCTTCGAAGCACAGAGGGGAGGGGGAAGTAAGTACGAAATTAACATTTTGTCTTGAAAGTCTTTTATTTAAATATAATAATTCTTTCTTAACCATGAGATTCCATTTTGTCATTATACCCTGATATGAAACATCATATTTTTGTGTGTAAGGTTATTTCCTAGGTGCAAGAAGTTTCACCAAACTCAGTGGTAATATGCTGAAACTGCATGAGGGTCTCTTTCTTGGCCGAGTAAGACTTGTGAAACACTGCTATAAAGATGCATTTCTGAGTACTTCATGTTCATCTGCTAGATATAATTTAACTTTTTATTTTTGAAGACCAAGCAGCAGTTGATACTTAATCTGACAGCTGTGTGCAGTTGAACAATGTTTTATGTAACCCCAGTCACCTATCAGTGCATTTGTGAAATCCAGACACCTAATTTATGTTCAAGGGAATATACAGCTACTCAATCAGCATCCAGACCCAATTGTGCCAGTGCTGATCTGAGCAGCAGGTGTTGAAGGGAAATGCTGTGTAAAAAATTCAGAGTTAGAGACCAGAAAAATCAAGGCAATGGAGAGTAAGGATGGGGAAAGGGAAAGGCAGAACTAGCAGACAAGAAGGCAAGACAATGGAGGTGCGTACTTGGGACCTCCTATCTTATTAGACTAGGTTTTTCTGGAACTTCCAGGCAAGTCGTTGAGATTCTCTCATTAATGAAAGACACCCAAAGAAACCCTGTGGAAACAGGAGCTTGCTGTTGAAATGAACTTCTGTGTCCTGACCATGTGGTCTTCCTGGCAGATTTCAGGAGTTTGAAAGGGTTTTTGGTTTTGCTTCCCATTCAGCGTGGTTATAGAAATTGATCCCATGGTTATGGCTACTTCCGAAATACTTCTTTCTTCAGATGGTCATGTTTACATAGTGGCTTTCTGCTCCACAGGTCATCTCTGTAAATATGTAGTGATTTTTCTTTTTTTCTTTGGGGGTGCAGCATTTTAAATTGTTTTACCTGAGCAGGACAGTTAAGCTGAATTGTCTTTGCTGTTCAGGAGTAATTCAGAAGTAGGCCTAATTTTCCCAATTTATTGTTTGGGGAGTGTTAAGGAGAAAAAAAAATGACCCAGTGACCCTGTCAAATCATCCAGGTCCCACCATGTATTTGTAAGGCTTATTGATTGACTCAATCTCTGTGATAGTGGTGAGGCTGAAGTCTCATAACTGAATGTGTCTAAGCAGTGTGAAAGCCCATGCAGAGCTATTTGCTCTTGAGATGCTCACTGTTTCCCTGATGTTTTCTGCCAGTTTGCAGGTCAGGGTCGAAGTATATAGTGATATAGCTGAGGGACAGTGTGTGTTCTGAATATCCTGAAAATGTGCTTACATAATTCCCCTTCACTGTCACAGCTTTGAAAAACCAAACAGGCAGGTATTTTGTCAAGATTAGAATGGTAGTTCTGGCAAGAAGAGCAGATGGCTGAGTGTCTGCATTTGCCTACATTGCTATGGGAAGGAGCTGAAACTAAATAGTGAGATAGTTTTAGAAGGATGTGAAGTAATTTCGAGTGTCTAAGAAGCTATGAAGAGCTCCTAGAAAAGGAGAGGTCATTGAGAAGGAGATAATGCAGCTGATAACACCGGAATACAGAGCTGGTCATAGTAGAAGTCGTTATTTGGGCATAGTTACTAGGGTTAATTTCCTCAATACTTATATATATAGGGTTATGACTAAGAGCTTTTGGATACCTTAGAAGGCAGATGGTGTAGTTTAATGGATTAAACTTTATATCTGCAGACCTATGCTTGAATGCCACCTGACTGACAAATGACATTACTAGCTGCTTGCCACGGGCTATATGACTATCCAGCAGACATCACAAACATTTTTCCTTTTTTTCCCCCTTTTCCCCAAGCACAAATGCAGTCCCTATTCACAAGCAAAGCCTTATGATAAAATGCTGAGGGGAGCTGAACCTGAGTATGAGCCACTATGCAGTGATGGGTTCCAATCTGGATCTGTGAGTGAGTTCTGTGCTGTAGAGCCCTTGTGACTGTAGGAAGCAGCAGGTGTAGGCCACAGTCTCCTTCTCAGACAAGGCCTTTATATAAAAGTACAATATAAAATAGGTACTGATGGTGTGTCATGGGCAGATTAGAAAGTAGTATTTATTGTTACCTGTTGATCTTTTATTCTAGATTTCTAGCAAAAAGCTGTCTTATGCAAAACTGTTTGTCAGAGCATGCCATTAGGTATTGTCCTTTGCTTTCCATCTAAGCAAGTGAACAGGAACTTGTAGTAACGGATAGCCTGTGTGTAGGTGGTCTCCTTGGGTTTCCCTGATTATTCTTACTGCTATTGTTAGCAAGAGGAATTAGGGAAGAAATATGAAGAGACTGTTGCGAAGCCTGCAGTTTATTTAAGTGTCTCTGCTCATATCCTTAGCATTATAAGTTTACAGAACAGTGATTTTTCTGTGTAGGATCCTCAAAATTACTTTTCTAATGCCATTTAAAGCTGTGTAGTTTGAAAACTGTAGCAATGTGCATGAGGTATTTTAAAAGCTGGGTAAGGAAAAGACTTCTTTTTGAGGCATCTCTGAAGCAGCAGTACTAATAGTAGGAAATAACATCTTGCAGGGATAAATATGTTTTGGCTAAGTTCACTGATTAGGCCGAATTCAAAGCAACCCTTTTCTTCTTAGAATGTTTAAATCCAGCATTCTGGCATAAAACAGAAAAAGGGAGAAGGCACAACATTTAATTTCTTGTTTGTAAGAACCCACCATGGTAAGCCAGGACATTTCTAAAGTGTACCTCTTCCTGTGAGAACCTTCCAGAATTTCTTAGAGTCCTTGTCTGTGTTTAGTGATTGTCTTGAGTCAAGTGCTGAAAGGAAGAAAGCAAAGTCTGATGTGTGGAAGAGTGCTGGTTGTATTAAATGGGTCATCCATACTCTTGTCTTTGTTGTTTTAAAAGGTGAATAGCACGATTTTTGCATTTTTTGCATCTTACTGGTTTTATTAACTGTAGAGACTGTGAGAGTTTCTTTGGCTCTTAAGGAGCCTAAGACAAACTTTGATGTCACCTTTGAGTTTGGCTTACAGCAGGCTTCCTGTGTGTGTGTAAGATGTGCACACAAACAAAATGGTGCCGGTATCACTAATAAAGAAGATGAGGCTGCTGTAGGCAGCCACAAAGAACTATTATTTACAGAATATAAATGCCAGTAGTGAATAACATCAGAGATACGTGTTATTTACTGTTAGCTGATTTCTCTTTGTCTTGCAGCAAGCTGAAGTGCGGTTGAAGTGTCTTCTGGGACTGCAGGGAATTTATAGCAGAAAAGAATTTGTTTCCAGAATGGATCTCTTTACTATCAGGTTCAAGGTAAATAGATTACTGTTTGCTATTTTTTAAATCTGGGTTGGGTGTATACACAGGGTCTGATGTTTGGATCAGTGCTGATCTGCCCACTTTCTTGACTGACAGAAGCTTAGGGTACTGCACAAACAGCCTGCTTGACTGAGTGGATGAAGGAGTTTTGCAGAGATGTTTTCCTCTGTTTCCATGGAATTTTTTATTTCACTTTAGTTCATGCACAGAAAGTGTTAGCATGTACTGTGGTCATTTATCTCCACCCTTCATCCAGAATGGTCCAGATATTTTTACGGGATTTTTTGGCGGATAACAAAAAATTTCATACTCTGAAGGTCCCTTTTTTTGCTGCTCCTGGTAATGGTCTAACCTTGTAGATACTGGATTGGCTGACTGTGTAACACACTGATGTGGGCATGGCTCGCTGTTGATCCACCATGTCAGTATGAGTCTTGAAGAAGGAGCACTTTTTGAACATGTCAGGTGATACACTATAATTGTAAGAGCTTGTTCTGTGACCCACTGACACTGTGCACTGCCTTTGTCATATTCCACCATTCTCATTTAAAAACTAAGCTCTTTTTTTTTTTACATTCTGCCATTGGTAATTTTTTTGTCCCTAAGTCTTATCTTAATGGATCTGTGCCTTTTCAGTATTTGAATAAGAAAGCTTAAGATGCTGTGGCTGATCTCTCAGATCCTCTGAATCGTTACATTATCAATGCCCACATGTGGTGGTAATTCCTGTTCTTTTGCAAAAGGTGCAGGGCTTCCCTGTACTTCAGAGCAGTTGCTAATAGTGAAAAATACTTGTAGCATATCCTCAGACAAGAAGAAATAGGTTAACATTGGTATCCTAAGAACAAATTGTTCAGACTGAAACTTGGCTATCTAAGATTAACCCCTGTTTCAAACAGTTATGTGATACTCCCTTATCTTTCTGTCTAAAAGAAGTTTGTAAGTTGTGTAACCAACTGCAGTATTGGTTTTCAAAGACTGATGAAATAGCTTCAGTCTGTTTGTACTGTGATGTCCGCGTGGGGGATGCTATATAAATGGATTATTGTAAACTCCGTCCCACAATCAAAAAAAACCGCAACCCAAACGCAACAACTCCTTCCTGTCTAAACAAAAGAAACTGAAACAGCTACACACAAAATACAGACTGATCTAGAATTTTTCAATGTTTGAATCGTGCTTTTCCAGTGATGGGAAATGTAATCATATAACCATCAATCCACTTCCCACAAGTGGGAGTTTTGCATGCTCCCTCTGTTGCCCTTGAGTGTTCATACTCAGGATTCATGGACTTCCACACCTTGCAGCTGTGTTGTGAGAAGAAGGAAGGTGCAAAGTAAAATGAATCTAGAGATTTAGAAACTATGTGTTAAGTAAGAAAACTGTTAGTCCCAAAACAAGCAAGTCCAAAGGTTCAGTATACCTTAAAGATGTGGACCACATCGAGGAGTGCAAGTTCTTGGGTACATAGGACAGGAAAATTTCCATGGTTTTGAGGTGTTTGCATGTGTACCAAGTTACAATAAATTCTGGAGGTGAGGAATATTGCTGCTATTCCATGAAATACCTTTATGACTCAAGTTCTAATTGTCTTTCCAGCAAGGCAGTGGCTTCTCTAATGTGTAGGTACACATGCTTTATTGTTGATGGGAGAAACTGATTATGTAATGCTCGTAATTTGAAGCTTACCTTCATTTAATATACTGAAGTGCCAGTAGTAACATCTTAGAAACAAGTTGTCAGTCACTTTTAATTTGTAGCTGTAGTTGATTTCTTGAGAACGCATACATTACATCTATAAAAAATATCATATTACTGCATGATTAATTCAGTTAAAAAATTAACATGCTGTTAATTTTCAGGGGCTGGGGAACTACTTGGTAGTAATCAAGTTGCCTTATGTCTCTTAGGAAATAGCTGCTGAAATAAAAATAAATCTCTGCTCTACTAGTGTAGATGATCTAGCTGTAGCAAAAAATATATGTTTAAGAACAAACCATGTTACATCTTTTTATTGTCATTTTACATCCATTAGGATCGAATTGTGTCCATGCCTCTGGACAAGGACCATGAAGTAGCAGTTCAAGCCATGAAACTCTTGATGCTTATGTCACAGTAAATAATTTCTTTTTTAATTTACTGTATTGTTTTAATGGCAACAAGATCCAGATACAATCCTGATGAATCTTCCTATAATTAGTTACATGCTGGGAAACAGTTGCTCCTGGCAGGTTATGAGTTACATTTAAAGCTGCTTAAGATATGACATTTTCTTTCTGAGGGAAACACCAATGTTAAGAAAAACCCTTTTGATGGGAATCACTGTGAAAACTACATTTTATATCTTCCCTCTCAAAGGAAATGCCATGTTTCCATTTTGGCTTTTCTCAAACAAAGCATCTGCTTGTCTTGGGGGATATCCCCACCCCATCTTCTGTCCCAGGGTTGCCAGGCCCTGATGATAGCTCAGGGGACTCTGCCATCTTCCCTTTCTCCCTCCTGTATGCAGGAAGCCTTGAGCTTTGAGGCTGTTGCTAGAATTTGGACTTAAGATTCATGTCTCCATGGCAGAGAACTAGGGAGCTATTGAGCCCGCAGCAGACTGACTGACAGGAAATGAGCAAGTGTATGGTATCTTGGTTTTGCTGAAGTGGAAAACAAACAGAAAAGTTGTTTTCTTGGGAAATTGCCAACCAGGCATAGGTTTGATAGCCTAATGGCAAGCTGGAAGTGTGGGGGAAAAACTAGCCTTAATGTTACAGAAGTATATGAATCCTATTCTGATATATTCTTGAGCAGCCTGTTTATTTTGGAAATGGGTTTATTTGCAAAATATGTGAAGAATAAGTTTTCTGTCTTTTTATTTTTAATGCATAATGAGAATAAAATGCCCACTGCATTTAATTGTTAATACAGTTAAGAAGTTAGGACTCAATAAGTATCTCTTCTGAATCAGAGTTAAAGTTGAATTCTGCTGATGCAGCTGCTTACTTCCATGTAAAGCACGGCTTATTGTCCAGTAGTCTTGTGGGGTTTGCTTTTCCATTTAAGGCAGAAATATTGGTCATTGCTAACGAGGTTATAGACTTTAATGGACGAAATGGTGTTGTAGGTATTTACATTAAATTGCAAGGACATTTTTGTACTGAAATGCTGCTTTATAGTCTGGTCTCCTGTCTCACTTCACACTCCATTGATTTGAGCAGCATTTCTTTAGGCTTGCTTCAGCATATGCATCAGAACAGTATATGATGCTGTGAACGTAGTATGCTGTTCTGAAGGGAGTACTATTGTTTGGGCCTCAGTAGTAGTAGCTAGGGTTATATTGTTTCTGTGTTTACAACATCCATTTCTACCTCACTTGGTTCTCCATGGTGTGTAGCTGCTGGAACAAAGCACAGTGCTGTGCTGATGTTTATAAAGTGCCCCTGTGCAAGGAGGAGCAGCACGCCATTGTTGAAGTACAAAGATTCTACACATCAGTTATGGCTGCCCTTGTTCTGTGTCTGCACTTATAAGTGCTGTATTGGCCCTGCAGCTGTTTGTCATTTCTGACTTTATTATAAGGGATCATGTTCTCATTAATGCAAGCTGCAGCTATAAAAGTTTGATCAATGTTTCTTTTTCCCTGAAGCGATTTTTCCTTTTTTTTCTTAAATATGATTTCCAATGTGATAAGTGCCTTCTAAAGTTTTCTGAATGACACTTTTACATGATAAAATGCAGTTTTCAGAAGTAAAATGACTACAGTTTGTAATTGTTTTTGATTAGGTTGCGTGGAGGCCCAGAAAATAGATGCTTCTCTTTCTTTTTGCTCATCTGTTGCATAGCCATGCTCTTTTCTGCCTCCTCTCCTCCCCAGTTGCTTTGAGCCCTGCTGATTGGCTTAATTACTGGAGTGATGAAGTGGGAATTCAGGACTCAATAAGCAAATTTAGTGACAACTCTTCTTTTTGATAAGACTAGTTAGTACTGGCCAGTCTATAAAACCTGTATGAAGAGAATGCAGACAATATAGACAGTCACATGTACAGGGTTCTTTATAAAAGCCTGCATCAAGATGCTTTTCCAGCAGGGGAAAAGCCTATGCCTCAGTACCTAAAACAGTGTCTGAGAGGACTCACTGCTGGCATTGCAGAAGCAAAGAAATTCCAGGGCTATTGTGTCTCAGATAGGAGTGTTTCATAGCTCAAACCGAGTTTCTGTATATTGAGCAGTAATGCTGCTTGATACATGCAGTAAAACATGAAATGGGGTTGAGGGCAGCAACTCCCGTTTCTTTAAAGAATAACAAATGACAGCTTGTATAAATTGCACTTCTACCTGTGTGCATTGATGTAATCAAATCTTTTGCCACTCTTGTCATGCTGCATCTTTTGTTGTTTCATGACATGTGTCGGCAAGAAGCAAGGCCAGGAGTCACTTTTTTCCTCCAGTTAGTCCATTGGGTGCTCTGTGACTTTCTTGGGGAAAATTCACTATATGAGTAACTCTCTTTTACTGGCTTCCCTGATTGTATTTTGTGTGAGTACAGTAGGCAGACTTCATTGCCACTTAATGATTTTTGTGATGTTTTACAGTTGCAGTGGAGCAGTTAGCTCCATGGATGTTAGTAACAGTTTCGACCATCTTAACTGTCACTGCATTCACTACTCTGTGTGCTACTCACCTATATGCTAGCTAGAGAGGCAGTGAAAACACTGATCTTTTCGATTCACTTTAATGTGTTGCATTACTGAAAAAAATTCTGGTGCTGATTCAAAGGCATATACCTGGTTTGTTTCGGTTTTTTTTCCAAATCCATAATTGTATTGTCATCATGTCTATCTCTGTCAGCTGTGTTTTTTGTCTTCTTGTTTGTTGCATGTTGTCTCAATTGAATGCCAAGGTCTTTGGGCTAGTAGATTTCCATTTTTACACAGCATGATGTGATCTCGAAACTGCAGTAAGCCTATGAGGTTTGGCATAGTAGAAATTATTAATGTTACTGAATTATGCATAATTGTTAGCATTAATGTTGCAAAGGATCTGAGAAGGAATAGAACTAGGAAGGTGTTAGAGGGAGAAAACATGAGTGACAAAGAGAAACCAAGGAATCTTACTGAAAACATTGCTCTTCAGGAGGCAAATTAATTCAGTGTGCCTACTGCCAGTTAATTCTGTTCATTTTTGTGTACTTAACTATCTAAAAGAGTAGAGGGATTTTGGGAAAGAGCAGCGAAAGTAATTAGGTAACTGTAGTAGATGAATGAGCAAAGGTTACAAGTGATGGAGGGAGGGGCACAAATCTACAAATAACTTGAAAATCTACAAATAGCTTGAATATGTAAATAGCACAGGGAAAATTACTTTGTGTTACATTAGTTAAATGGAACTAGAAATTTAAACCAGTTTTAAAGACAAAACTCTCAAGTTTGAAATCTAGAAGAGCTGCCTTAGTGAGAACTGAGAGTATGCTACATTCAGGTCTTAACATAAATAGTTTGAAAACTATTCAGTGGAGCTGACAAATACATTAATTCTTACTACAGCGCTTTGACAGTGGTCAGCAGAGTTAATCCAACTTGAAAGTCAAGAAACAGAGGCTTGTATTTGTGTCCTGCTTAGCACGGGAGGCCTGAGTCAAGGAGGGGTGTATCACTGTTGGGCTTAAAAAATCTGAAGTCTCCATTCCAGTTCTCAACTAGAGCATGAAGGATGTTTTAGTTTGGAGAGGGAGGGGCCACACTGTAGAAGAAACTTGAAAACTGGCTTTTGCAAAGGATGCCATGGGAAACTAAAATATAACATATGTTATTAGTTCTAGTGGTAGGTGTGTATGTCCCATGACAAGTAGATCAGTGTCAGCAGAGAGTTGAACGCTGTGATTCTGTAGTGTTATTTCATAGCTAAGCCATGGACTTCAGAGGAAACATTGGCATTTGTTAGGCAAATGCGCTGTATCTAGCTTGTTTAGACAAGCTATTGTGTAGGAAAACAGTTTATTAAAGGCTTAAATGCTTAATTATAAAAAGTGCTTGGATTATATGCTTTAATTTTAAAAAGTTTTCATGTGATTGTAAAAAATAAGATAAAGAGACATGCTATGTATACAAATAACTAAAGTCTTACCTTGATTAGTGGCCTTTAGGGAAAATAAATGTTACCTTGAAGTTGAAATAAGTAGCCCATGAAGCAGTGAGCAAATTATACTGCCCAGTTCTGATTTCTTGTATCGGTAACTTGCTTGTAGCAGATTAGGTGCTATCAAAAGGTAATGGCATGGAGCTCCTCACAGCTCCCCTGTGATTCTTTAAGGTCCACCACACCCTTTTCAGGTGGAGTTATTGTAGTGCTTTGTCAAGCCTATTCCAATCAAAATAAAAATGAAAGACTGACACAGAACAAAGCCACTTGCCTTCTCCTCTGTCTTACCCTCTTTTCCATCCTGTCAGGTTTATGCTTTGTTGGAAGTTACCTTTAGCAGTTTTCTGCCGTCATGCACCTCTATATTCAAGAACCTTGAGATCTATTCTGAAATCTTATCTTTCCTGTCTGAAGAGTTAACAAGAAAAATGAGAATTCTGTATCTCCTAGGGTTATGTTTCTTAACCAAAACAGCATGCTATACGGCATCTATCTAATGTGCATTATCCTGCGTTCTGTCACAGCATAATCGTAGAATTGCAGTGTATTGCAACATGCTAATCTTATTTTAAAATGGGTAGAAAAGGACTCTTGTTATATTGTAGTGGAAATCATGTTATCTTGCTAATCATCACTGATTTTGATGGTTATCTTTGGTATAAACAATAGCACGGAACAAGAGAGGCAACTGTAGCAGTCATGTCTCTTGGCATAAAGCAAAATGGAAGAAATAGCAAGATAAAAAATCTTTAAACTGGTGCCATATGCAGAACAAAATGGATCTGTTTTCCCCTGCTAGAATATCCCAACTTCTTTGTGACATGTTCACACTGAAGTGCAGAGAAAATGATATGTCATGACATTGGTATGTGGAAGGCCATGCCTGTTTATTTTTAGGCACCTAAACACTGGCAGGCACTTCTGGCTTAACCTTTATCTGTTGCTTGGCATTCTGAGGGCTGTAAATTTACAGCAGTGTTATTCCTGTATTTGAAGTATTCTTTGAATGTTTGATGATTGGCTTATGTATATAAAAAAGAAAGGCATCCATTTACTGTGGTAGTATTAGCGGTAGCTGGAGTAGTCAGTGTTGCTACTTCCAAAGGCAAGGAAAACCATTACGCATGCATTTGAGTGGGAGTTATGAGTATAAACCTCATTGTATCACTGAGAGTAGTGGCTGAGCAGTATACGAAAAGTAGTAGTACATGCAGGTATTCCCTCCCATCCAAACCCTACAGGTTTTCCCTTCCTTTGCTTCTATACTATTTAGGAAGTGCTTCATACAATAGCTCCAGCCATGTATCTGGCCTATTCTTATATTGAGGAAGGAGGAAATAACCATGCTGTAGTTTAATGTAATTTGGGCACATTTCTAACCTCTCTGAAGACAAAGTTAAAAACAAGGAGGGTGGAATTTCAGAATCACAGAATGGCTGAGTTAGAAGGGACCTCTGAAGGTCATCTGGTCCAACCCCCCTGCTCAAGCAGGGCCACCTAAAGTCACTTGCCCAGGACTGTGCCCAAATAGCTTTTGAGTATCTCTAGCGATGAGCACTCCACAATCTCTCTTGTCAGTCTTTGACAGTGCTCTGTCACCCTTGCAGTAAAAATGTGGGTTTTGATGGTTAGAGGGAACCTCCTGCGTTTCTGTTTGAGCCCACTACCTCTGGTGCTATCAGTGAGCAGAGCCTGGCTCCATCTTGGTTGCACTCTCCCTTCAGGTACTTATGCACATTGATAAGATTCCCCCAGCCCCTCTTTCTTCAGGCTGAGCAGTCCCAGCTCTCTCAGCCTTTCCTTATAGGAGAGATGCTCCAGTCCGTATCATCTCTGTGGCCCTTCATTGGACTCTCCAGGATTCTGTGGCCCCCTCATCCCAGCAGTGGTCTCAGCACTCCAGGCATGGCCTCAGCAGTGATGAGCAGAGGGAAGGATCACCTTCCTTGACCTGCTGGCAACACTTCTAATGCAGCCCAGGACACCATTCACTGCCTTTGGTCAAGGGCACATGCTGCTGGCTCATGTTCAGCTTTGGGTCCATGAGGACCCCAGGGCCTTTCCTAAGGAAAGAAAGTTGCTAAGGAAAGGCAGTTGCACTTGTACTGGAGCAGGAGAGCCCTGAATTTCTACCCAAAGAGATAGCAGACATGTAGCTGAGCTCTTGAAGCTATCTGAACAATTTAAACAAAGAATATTTAAAAATTGAGACACAGCGGTGTTGCATTCACTATTTCCAGAAATGTGCTAAGAAGAGAAATATAAAGAACAAAGCCCTCAAATATGAGAAGAAGTGTACATTTGACTGGCACGCTCATACAGGAAATTCCATTTAAGCATAAAAAAAAAGATTTTTACTGTAGGGGTGGTCCAAGACTAGAACAGGTTTCCAGAGAGGTTGTGGAGTCTCTGACTTGGTAGATATTCAAAACCTGATTGAATATAACCCTCAGCTGATCATCCTCTGAGCAGGGTGTTGGGCATGTGGTCCATGCAGATCATGTAGATCTTCAGAGGTGCTGTCTGTCCTCAGCTGTTCTCAGTGTTTTGAATGTATGTAGAGAGAAAATTTCAAGGATATCTTTACAGAAACGAGTGCTTTAAAAGAACTGAATGATAGGCTGCCATTAAAAACAATGGAAAAAATCTTGTCAGACTGCTAGTTTATTTTGGTAAATTTGCCACAGCCTTTAATAAAAAGAGTTGCTATATCATGTATTTTGACTCCTGTAAGTACAGTTTGTCGTCAGTCTTTGGTTTACTCTCACCTGTTAAACTTGTAGAAGTTTAATAAATATGATACTTTATTCATGGCTTCACAGAACACAGCAGTGTTTACTCATTCTTATACTCTAATGCACCATGTTACCTCTTTCATTTTCTTTCTGTTTAATCAGTTTTACTCTATTTTCCCAGTTCAGAGATGGCTGAAGAGAAGTCACATAAATACTTTTGTTTATGCTGATTTCATTATAGGTATACTTAGCACTTTGTACATGTCCTAATTCTACAAATATATATTTAAGGGAATTGAATGTTAAAAGAGGCCACCAAAACCTGCCTTGACTTTGGTTGAGGACAAGTGTTATCTTGTGAGCTTGACCCATCACTTTTGGAGATATACCATCAGCACTTTCATTTGAAGACATTTTCACTGTTCCAGTGACCGTTGTAAGCAACCACGGAAAAAACATGAAAAATTCAAGTGATATATGAGTAAATACATTGTAAAGCTAAAATTCATGGGGTATCAGTTTCTATACTTGTGAAGCTATTGGCTTTGAGAAAGTGAGTGTTATCTCGTCCTCTCCTCCCAGCTGTAAATCCCAGACAGTGCTAAAAAATATTTGCAATGAACCCTCCAGTGATAGTCTTGTCTAGTGTGAGCTCATTTTTTTCAGTCGGTTGGAGGATGTTTTGGGGCTTTGTGACTTATGAGGGTGCTAAAGGATGCAATGGGTTTGAAGACAAACGGCCTGCTAATTTTTCATCACTCCCAGAAAACGGAGAGCGCAAATCCTCAGTTTTAGAGAAGATGTTGGGCCACAGCTGTAGATAGTTTTAAACTGTTGTTACCTGAGAACTGAGTGCAGTAATAAATATCCTTTTCCCATACCTCTTTGCAGAAGGGATCTCATCTTGCTCTTTTGTTCTCTGCACTAGCTTAGTCTAACAGCGTTGCTGAGGCAGTAAGGAGCAGGCATTTTGAAACTAATCCTTACTTTGGGCTTCATTCCTCTGGCGTCACTTTGGACGGTTATTGCACATTGATGCTCAGTTTCCTTTTTGAAAGTGGTTGATGTTTGTGCCTCTCATGGAGTGTTCTTGGTTTACTGGTTGGCACGTGATATTCTCAAGATGTATAGCTGAGTGAAGAAAATTACGATATTGAGGTATTTGCTCAGCAAGGTCGCAGTCATAGTCATGCTATCAAGAATGTGTGTTGATTTCTTTTTACATGTGACTGTGTAAGCCTAGTGTAATAGAGTATGGGTTTTAAAATAATGTATACTATAAAATAAAGACTCCTTGTTTGTTAAGTTCTATGGTGAACAGCTAAGCATAAAGCAGAGGCATGACTTTCCTATTTTATTACTATTGCTGTTTGTACTGTGACCGCCAATCAACCTAAATTATACTTTAACTTAAATGTTCATGTCCATGCAGTGAGCCTGATTTATCATGGCTTGCATAGCTGTGTATCTGTGCACAGTGAGTAAAAAGATTCTGCTGATTTTGTTTGATAGAGGTTTTAGATATATCCTACAAAAATTTAGCTGCATAAGCAAGTTTGCATGTCCACAGATCTAGTAAAAGCTGGACGTAACATTCATAATAGTATTTGCAGATAAACCTGAACTATAACTTCCGTTGTTATTTTTACCTAGGAACTGTGAGGATGTGTTATCAGCTGAAGACTGTGAAACATTATACCAGTTTGTTTATACCACACATCGTCCGCTTGCAGTAGCAGCTGGGGAATTTCTTTATAAAAGGTATCTCTGCCTGCTTGCGTGCCTACTTCTCTCATATTCTCATTTGTTTCAGAATATAGGGGGGTTTATTTCAGAGGGACATTAAGCATTCATTTTTCTGTTGGAAGTGTGTACCGCGAGGGTAGTAGATGTGTTTTCTTCTGCTGAATCAGAAGAGGAATGCTGTCTTGGGGTAATTGCTTGTACCTCTGCACAGCCATGCCAGAATAAGCATGAGAAAAGCTACAAGAGTAGCACAGAATATGAAACAACTGACTGATCCACAGATACTATGCAATGTTGAGAGTGTACCTCCTTTCTTTCTACTTTCTTTTCCTGTTGCTTTGCTACTTACAAGCTAATTCATCACCTGGCACCTGCTGGATTTCCATAGCTTTGGTGATTAATCACGAAAATGGCCTCCTCTTCTCCCTTTGGAAGTTGCCTTATACATTGTAAAGGCTTTGAATAATGAGAGATGCAGCAGATTAAAAAGCCCTCCCAATTTTCTGTCAGGTTAATGAAGTACAGGGTTTATCTTCCCCAGGAGTAACTCTTATAAATGGGCTTCTTATAACAATGGTTCCATGAAGTGAATGGAGTTGGCATGCTAAAATGAGAAGAAATAAATATTCTGTCTCTGTGGCTGAGAGAAATAATTTTGCCTTACAAAGAGGAATGAAAATAAAAATATGTTGGCAAGACTTTGTGGGAAAAATTCAGAAATAATAATAATTTGTGTTTTCTTACATGCAGAATCTCCTCTTAGTTGCCTCTTCCTATCTGGCTGAATTGCTGACATTCTGGGTTTTGTGAAGCCAAGTCCAACAGAAAGACAAATGAAGATAAATATGTGTTTTTATGAGTCTTCTATCACATCTGCTAGTCTTACTTAGTCTTTTGTGTTGGCCCTGGTACTCTATCATAAATCAGGAGTTTTTGCCCTCAGAACACTGCTGCTTTTTGTCATTGGAGTGATTGCCCTGGTAACTTTACTTTTTCTACCCAGCTTGCCAGTGCAGTGTGGACCCTTTGACCCTGTAAACCTCATCCTCTTCTTGCTTATGCAGTTTTTCTCTCCAGCAGTTCTGCCAGTGTAGAAGTGTTCATTCCAGTGTGCTGACGATGTTAGGCTCAGTCTCCGTTCCCTGGTCATATTGCTAAAAGTTTTAGTTTAAATGCTTATATTTCCTCTCTCCCTCATTTTTCATGAAATCTGCTCAATGTCTGCATTTTTAAGTTAGGTTAATTACTTAGCTGGCATAAATTATACCAGCAGAAACACTTTGTGAAAGTGTAAGCTTGTATTGACATTGAGTAGTGTAGTCCTGCTCTAAAATCCAAGCCATTTGGGCCTTGCATTAATCTGCAGGGGTGGCCTTCCTGTACTTATCTTGGGATTAGCATTTTTCATAAGCAGTACAGTCACACCAATTTTGGATAAAGAGGGAAATGGAAATTGAAGTGTCATATTGTGCTTCATGCTTCAGACAGGAGAGGAAGAACAGTTTTTTCACTTTATTTGTAAAGTCTATTTGATTTCCTCTTATAAATACAAAATATTATGCTTTCTTTAAGAAGCTTCAGTTCCAAGATGTACCATGATATGAATAACGGTTGGGTAGTAATATCTCTGCTCTGTTGTTAATGTTTAAATTCAGCCTAGAGCAAGCCCTTTTTCAAGCATGAGCGAGTGCCTACCTCATTATATGTTCAGCTCTATGGAATCTGCATCTGTTGTCCAGAAAGCTGGCAGGGTACCTGTGAAATTGTCAGAAATAATCTCTGCATCCACAGGGAGAGCAGATCTCTTATAATGGAAAACAATCTAATCTTTTCCTTTCATCTGATAAAAGTCTAATGTGATTTGGAGTTATAAAGTAGATATTCAGAAGAAATACACTCTTTGGGATCTTGACAGAATTAGTATTACATTGTCAAATGAGTATAACGAGGATGTGGCAGAACTGGACCTGACTTCCTTCTGTGTTGGCAGGTTGCTTAGTCGTGAGGGAGATGAAGATGTTCAGCCCAAAGGAGGAGGGAAGTTTGGGGCGAGTACTGACCAGCTGAAAAGATTAATACATTTTTTCCTGGACAGTAAGGTGAGGAGGACAGCCCCTGCAGTAAGCCTTTTAAATCCAGTGTTGAATGTTAAATCAGATATTGACTCCTTTTGAAAGCTATTTCTGGTGGTGAGCTCTGAAATGTTTGCTATTTGGAATGTTTTTGCTCTCTAAGATGAGTTTTTAATGAAGACATTTCTGTTCTATTGTATTAAAACTGATTTACAACTATGCTAATGGAGAGAATCAGTGCTTGAAGTAGGTTCTGAAAACAATCTGATGGACTAATGCCACTGAGTGAGTGGTTTTGGTATGTGTCCATATTCTTCTGCAGGCAGATACGGGTAGCTGCACCATCGCTCTACGCCGACTAAGAACTGCGTAATTTTACAGGAAGCTTTATCAGCTTAAGTGCTGTACTTTGTTGTTTGGCTTTTGCTGTGGTGCAGACCTCTGTCTAGCTAAAGTGTCTCAGGCACAGCAGTTTTGACTCTTTTGCAAAGAATTTCACAGATATTGCTTCAAACATTGACTCATTTCTAGTCCCAAGATTTAGATTCTAGTCCCAAGAGTTTTATTTGTGATCAACAATATAAAAGCAATACAAAGCTAGTTTTGAAGAGATTACTTAAATTACACAGTAAAGGTATCCTAAAAAGAGGAAAGAGAAGCTTTTTTCCCTACTCTTTTTCTCTATTTTTCTGCTTCGTTTCGGATTGAAGACATGGTGTTTAAATGTTAATTAGCTTCAAACTGAATGTGCTGGAATACTGTGTATGCATATATGTGTGAATGACAAAGCTTTGTAACTGGAAAAAAGGAGAGGAACATAGGAAGCTATGTTCCTTTTAATTATGTGTTTGCTTCTATAAGCTTGTGTTTTTAATCCCTAGCTGCACAAACATGTTGCATACCTCATAGACAGCTTGTGGGACTGGGCAGGCAAATTCCTGAAGGACTGGGAGTGCATGACCACTCTTCTATTAAAAAATGCTGAAGAAGATGGAGAAGGTGGGTAAGCAAAGAGCTGAAGTTTTGTCTGAATGAATCTTTTGGTACCTTTTTTTTGAACTTCAGCTAGTTTAGGATCATTCCATATTGCAGTACCTTTTGATCCCAAATACTGGTCCCCAAGGGCCACAAAGCAGATGTAACTCAGTGCATTGCCAATGTGATATTTATGTCAGCATATTTGTTTTATTCAGCATTCTGTATTTATGTATTGCTAGTTTAGAAACTTCGCAAGAATAATTGCATAATTAAGCTGTAATGCATATGTAAGATTTACTTTTTCTATTTGTCCAAAACTTAAGAATCTAAATTAACTGATTGAAGTGCAGTATCTGTTGGGCTATTGCTCATGCCTGAAAAGAAAATGCGAGATTGTGTTGAGTACATTGACATCTAACACTCTGGAGGATTACATGTTTTCAGAATTATATGAAAGTGAACTTAAATAAATCCTTATGGTCCCTTCCAACCCAAACCATTCTATAATTCTGTGAGTAGCTGTGGTAGTAGAACTGGAAGTGGTTGTTGAAATCAAAGTTTGTAGACCCAGTGAATTAGAGCATTTTGGTATTCAGAGAAGCAGGTTTGTCCTAAATGAGTTAGTAGTCAGTAGGAGCAGGCCCTGTTAAAGCTGCCTATGTTTTAGCCCAGCTGCCCTAAAATGATTAGGCATTATAGGAGTAATTGGGTTTGTGTTCAGTAAATGTAGAAAATAATTTTCTTCAAATTAAATCCAACCCTCTTTAGGTGTTTATTTGGCAACACTGTGTCTTTCTTTCTGTAGTGTCCTTCCACAGTTGCTCAGATAAATGAGTAGGCTTTACATTAGCTGTTGCTGCATCTTCAATTTTCTTTTATGTGATGCTGAGACTGATTTCCTTACAGAACTGAATGATGCCTATCAAAGTGCCCTCATTGAAATTATCCTCACAACGGTTAGAGAAGCAGCTGAAGGTCATCCTCCAGTGGGCAGAGGTGCAGCCAAAAAAGTCAGTACATCTTAATCTTATTTATTTTCCTGTAATCACATTCTCTTTGCATTATGTGCTTTGCCAAATAGCATGCTCCTTGCGGTAGGTATATCTTAGGAAATAAAATGGCTTATTTTATGAAACCGCGCACTGTCTTTTGACCTCTGCATCTTATCAGTTGAAGGAGGTAGGATTAGAGGAATGCCAGAGGAAGCACGTAACTGACAAATGGTGAGCATTTTATCTGTGGGATATAGCTGTTCAGCAATTTGCATCTAATTTATGGTTAACAAAAAATAAAAATGTGGTTGTCTCCATGGAAAAGTATCTTTATCTTAGCTTGATACACTTCAGGCAAAGGCATGTGAGTTAACCTTGGGTTACATGTAAAATGCCACTCAAATCTGAGAGATTTTATAATTGAAATTGAAACAAAATGCTTTATCTGCAGATTCTTTCAGTAAAAGAGAAGAAAATACAATTGGAAGATTGTACCAAAATTACTGAACACTTTATTATGGTGCTTCCTCGGCTCTTGGCAAAGGTAACTAACAGCTGCTCTGTGAATGCATGTTAAATATTTCATTGAAATTCCTGCAGTGTACTCATATCCTGTTTTTTCTCTGCAGTATTCAACAGATGCACAAAAAGTGGCAAATCTTCTGCAGATTCCCCAGTATTATGATCTAGATGTTTACAGTACGGGACATCTAGAGAAGGTAAATAAGAATTTGGGTAGTCAGTTCGTGTGGAATGTACTAAATTTCTGTGAACAATGTACAGAGTTTAGTGGGACTTGGAACAAGTAGGAGGCTGTTGAAATGAAAAGAAATCATCTCATATCTTGAGGAAAGTGGTCTTATTAGAGACTGCCAGAGAAAAGCCTTAGTGCTTGTCAGTTTTGATATGCTGTGACTGGCCCTGGTGGGAAATGATTTGTGGTTTCATGTGGTAGACCCAGCCCTAGGTTTTTCATTGCTGGGTGGACAGAGGGTGGGTAATGCCATGTGCCTGAGCTGGTGTCTCCCAGGAGTTTACAACAGAATAGGTTTCATTCTCCTTGAAGACTGACTCCCAGCTGCTGGGGAATGATAGTAACTGAAAGATAAGAATGGAGATAGTGTATCTGCTGATGGGAAAGGGGTGGTCAGAAATGGATAGATGAAATCCTTGAAATAGCTTAATGTATTCTTAAAAAGGGATGTTTACAGGGAGATAATGTTAGGCGAACACTCCTAGGTTAATTTCAGCACATAATGTTAGTGCAGGAGAGTCAGCAGAATGGCAGAAGTTACCTCCTCTCACTGAGTGAAGATCCCAGTTGCTAACATGATCTGAAACATTTTCCATCTTCTGCTGCTGAGGGAGACAACCTTCATAGTTTGGAGACACCCCTGTCCTTTGGAAAGATATTTTTCATTCCCTACCTTTGTTTTCATTTTTATGTAGTGTCAAACATGTACTGCTAAAGTAGAAGTTGAAGCAGTTGCTTCATTCTTTAGGAAGATCCAGAGACAATAAAAACTAAAGAAATTGATAAACCCAGAAAAAAATGTTGCATCCTTTAATCCTGCCCTTGTGCTTCTTAGTCTGGCATATGGATATGAACATATGTGGGCCTAGTGAAGTGTATCTGAAGCATAAGTGGACTTCTGTACTGTTTACCTATAATACTCCTTTTATCACCTGTAGCATTTGGATGCTTTGCTGAGAGAGATGAAGGACATTGTGGCCAAGCACTCTGACATGTCGGTCCTTGAGGCTTCCTCCAGGACTTATTATGTCCTCTGCAGTGAAGAGATTGCCATCTACTTCTGTACTGTTTACCTATAATACTCCTTTTATCACCTGTAGCATTTGGATGCTTTGCTGAGAGAGATGAAGGACATTGTGGCCAAGCACTCTGACATGTCGGTCCTTGAGGCTTCCTCCAGGACTTATTATGTCCTCTGCAGTGAAGAGATTGCCATCTACAGCCAGGTGAATCATGCCCGATCTCAGTTGATAGATGAGTTGATGGGACAGCTTAACCAGCTACTAGATGGCTTCTGGCAAAAGGTGAGTGTGGCTCGTTGTGGAGACAGACTGTTTCCCTATGAGAAAATAAGACAAAAATATTAAGGGGGATATGGAGCTATTCTCTGCCTACTGTTTCTGCTTGAGGGGAGCAGAGCTTCCCAAGATGAGTTTGCGCCTCTGAAAAAACTGTTTACGTTTTAATGAAGCAGATGTATTTTGGCAGGAATAGAGTGCAGAAAGTAGTAAATGAGGTAGTCCACGCCAGCAACAGGGCATTTTCTGTCTTCTGGCAGGATTTTATGGGATAACAGCATATTGTAAAATGTGTTGAGCCAAAAATCCTCTAACCACAAATTGGATTTATCTCAATGGTCTTAAATGCATATCTATGTGAATGTGAAAGAATGTGTGTTTATGAGAAACAAGAAAAGTGCTAGACCAGATATTCTGGGCTTAAGCTCCATAGTTGTGCCATAGTTGTTCTGTTACGAGGCCAGAGATACTGTGTAGGAGATCAGCTAATAAGTGCTGTGGATCTATAGGTGATGAGACTGTTCCCAAGAAAAGGTGTAGTTCTGTACTACTACATATTTGACTATACACGAGTCTTTTGTGCTGTCACTTTGGCTGTAGAGATAGTTTAGGGGGAAAAAAGGCAACCCAGTGGTCTGTAATTGTGTAAGCAGACTGTAAATCTTTGGGGTCTTTGAATAATGACCTTCCCCTTGAAGGAGGACTGCAGAGTCTCCCTCAAAGTTTTTCATTAGTTCTAAAAAGCAGAAACAGCTGGTGGTGATATGAATAGCTTGCTGGCTGAGCTGAACAACAGAAGCCTGCAGCTGATCTGATCAACTGTGCCATCATGAACAGGTGTCGTGCCATGGTATGAGTGTTAACACTGACAGGTTTTTATTGGACACTGGGATATTGTAAAATGTGTCAAGCCAAAAAATCCCCTAACCTCAGATTAGATTTATTTTTCTGGTCTTAAATAGATATCTATGTCAATGTGAGAGAATGTGTGCTTATAAGACACAAGAGAAGTGCTAGACCAGGGATTCTTCAACTCCTTTTGAGTGTGATCCATATCTAAATAAAGAGATTTTCTCCTGGAACCCCTCCCTTCTAATTCCTGGTTGTATATACTGTCTCCCATAATCACATAGTATACTTGTGGAAATGACAGCAATTGCATCTATGGGAAAGTATTTAATATATTTTTAGCCATCTTTGAATGTGATCTGGCAGCTGGAAGCAAGGAGAGTCAGCACCATGTGAACAGTTAGCCCTCCAGAGATCCTTAACAACTGTGTGAGGGACCACGAATGGCCTGTGAGTCTGAGGGTTAGCACTTCTGTGTTAGCCTAACTGCTAGTTTTTCCTCAGTGTTAGCAGTACTTTAGGCTGGGGAGGCTGCCATGGGTTTATTAATGTCAGGAATGTTTCCTTATACAGAATTTCAGTGCAGTCAAAGTGTTGGTTTCTTTTTACTGTAGAGGAAGACATGAGTAACATTGTTAAAGGTGAAGGGACAGGGGAGGGCTGGAGGAGAGTAATTCAAACTTGTGGATTGGTTGGGAAGAGAACATAGCAGTTGCCTTGCCCCACACTGGCTAATTCCTTTCTCTTTCCCAAACCTTCATAATTTAGGGAGAAGTATTTTGTACGGATGCAGGAGAAATTTCCCGGATGCAGTCTGTTTTGAGAAGAGTTGCAGCTTTTCATAAGTGAGATATTTATTTACACAATATACTTTCCCATATACTTTAGTATCCGCCTAAGAGGTGCAAAGTGAGAATTGCTCTTGTTTGTAGGGTTTAATAAGATTTTTCAGAAAAGAATGAAAGTGACCCCTATGAGAAGTGCTGCAAGGTTTAGTTTCTTGGTAACAGAACTGTACTCTTAGGTATTTAATTCTTCTGTATTCATTACTGAGGTTGGAGCCTTAGCCCTAATGTGGCTTGAGAAGTCCGAGTTACAGAATTGGAATCTCAGAGTGGGCACCAAAGATTCTCTCTGTGGGGCCTCTCTCCTGGCTGGATGCTTTTGCACTGCCTTACTGTCAATGCTGGTGATCAGTCTGAAGAGGGAGAGGGAATATAATGAATAAAGTCTTCCCCCCCCCCCCCCCCCCCCCCCCCCCCCCCCCCCCC
>JANRGW010033043.1:2254-24946 GCA_024733675.1 Psilopsiagon aymara | reverse complement strand
AGTTTAGATTGGATATAAGGAGGAAGTTCTTTACTGTAAGGGTGGTGAGGCACTGGAATGGGTTGCCCAGGGAAGCTATGAATGCTCCATTGCTGGTGGTGTTCAAGGCCAGGTTGGACATAGCCTTGGGTGGCATGGTTTAGTGGGAGGTGTTCTTGCCCATGGCAGGGGGGTTGGAACTGGACGATCTTAAGGTCCTTTCCAACCCTAACTATTCTATGACTCTGTGATATAAGAAGTCCTCTGAGAAGGAGGACTTATAAGAGAAGTAGTCCTCTGCTTCTGGAGAAGCTCAAAGGAACAGGAAAATCTGAAGCAACTTGATGACTCAGAGAAGTCACCTGTTAGAAGGCATGAGGAAAGCCAATCCCCACACGTACCTTTGCCCTGTGCTCGACGTTGGCTTTCCTGTCCAAGAGCAGACTGACTACCTCTGCTCGGCCCTGGAAGCAGGCCAGGGTGAGGGCTGTGTTCCGGTTGGTCTCAATTTGGGCATTAATATCAGACCCCATGTCCAGCAGTAGCTTCACAGCAGGGACGTGACCGTTCATAGCAGCCAGCATCAGAGGAGAAATGCCGAGCTTGCTGCCAGTCCTGAGGGGAAAGAAACAAACTGCAGCTCCCAGGAACGCTCTGGGAAACCTAAGTGTATCCAAGAGGGCCAAAATGCTTTGCTGGAAGCCAGAAAGGGACATATAACTGACACAAATATAGGCATTGACCTAAAATATTAACATCTTTGAATTATATAAGGAGAAACCAGCAGATTAACTACATGCAATAGACAACTCCAATTTATACACAAGGCAAATAGATGACAGCTTCTACACATTCAGAGGGCTGAAGCATGCATAAGCTTTCAACTATATATATTGTAAAAGAAAATCAAGGCTGCACTGATTCATTCAGAAAAAACATGCTTCTAGCACTACTGTAACTAAGATAAAATCCACATTAGTTTCCTTAAAATGAATAAAGAGGAGGCTTAGATGATACAGATGTATACATTTGTTGGTCTTACTGAAAAAGACATCCTCAAACACATACGCAGAGCTGCCCAGACTGCTTTGGTTGTTTCTTTGACCTGATTCTATCAGAAATAGCTTGACTTCTACATCCCAGAATGGTGGGAAAGAGAAGAAATAGGTTTCCATACTAAAGTAATTCCTGAGAATTTAGGTAAAAGGGAAATGAAGTTTGTGATAGTTAAGGGCAATTTAAAAGCACTAAGATAAGGTGAATATAAAAGCTAATACCATGTAGAAAGGCTGTGAGGAGGTCTGAAAGCACTAGAGGTCCCAGCCTCAGTGTGCAGCCAGCAGCGGAGGGTCTGTGCCATGCTGCAGCTCACTGGGTGTACACAGCACATTACCTGGAATTGATTTCTGCCCCAGCATTGAGAAGAATCTTGATGATATTAACATAGCCACCAGATGCAGCAAGGCTTAATGGTGTATAGTCAGACACATTCCTATGTTCTTTGTTTGCTCCCCGGGCCAACAGCAGATCAACCACCTGAAAGGACAGCATGCACATTAAAAGACATACAGCGGACTTCACTGTTATCCAGGGAGTGAAATGATGTCAATCACATGTTTCAAACCTCCCAGTGTGCTACCAGTTTCCTTTGTCAACAGATATGATTCTACATTAAAACCTCTATCCTGTTTGGCTTTATTTTTACATATGGGCTGTGCAGACTTAGCATCAGCTGATCTGTGTGGGTTCTACAGTTTCTCATGAAAAACGCAAGTGAATCTCTTCCTGGGACTCCTAAGTTTGCAAACAATTGATCTATCCCACTGCCATAATCTCTCTCACTGTTTGAGCATCATTTTCAGAAACTCCCATCACCTTAATTCAAATGACACTGAAGCCAAGTTTGACCATCTATATCACATGGTCCTTCTAACAAAATACATGGTAAAAATCAGACCGACTGATGCTAATGGAACAAGCATAAAGAAGGACTTCTCTCCTCTACCAGAAGCTGCTGTAGATAAGTAAAAGGGGGAAAATTAAAACATTTCTTGTGATGCACTGCACTTAAGGGAGCCTCATTTTATTCTTAACATAGGCCAAATGATTTTCAAATAAGCCAGAAAAAAGGCTGCCTCCTAAGCTGCTAAGCCAGAAACTAAGTTGCTATGCCAGTGGTAGATTCTGGCATAAGAAAATAAAGGAAGAACAAAAGACTTAAGTAGTTCAATAAGTAATGCTCTCACAGGCCACACTGATCTCTTCTTTCTAAGCAGCGCTTCTACTGTTAAAGATTCACAATTCAGAAGTCAAGTGGAAACTTTCCAATTTTGGCCAACTGTTTAAAATCCATACAAGTTCCAAAACTTAGCATTCTCATATTTGTCACAGAGCTCTTTGCCATCTCTGTGCCATCTTTTATCTAAGCTAGTATGCCCATGACTAAACTAGGAAGGATGTATCAAACCCTATCTGGAACAAAAAAATCCACTACCACCTGCCAAAAAAAAAACCCCTGAAAAAACCTGAAACACCCTTTAAAAGGTCAGAATAATGTGCCTTGCATTGCACTGCACTTATCAGCCTTGCACATTACCACTAAACCCATGTCCTGCCAGCACAAGAGTCCAGTTTCTGTCCTTGTGTGCCTGGTCTGGCTGTTTGAGTACAGGGAAGATGCATAAGGGAGGTGCTGTTCAGTGAACAAAAATGGTTCAGTAAATATCTCTACCTCCCTCACAAATGTACTTACCCTGCAGAGAAGAAATGATGACAAGTTACAACAAACAGCAGCTACCAGAACTGGCACAGCCAAGCGAGAAATGAGTAAATTCCCCTTCCTCTTGGTTGAGGAACAAGACTTAAATTAAGCACCCCCCTACAGGTCAAAAACCTTCCAGGAAAAGGATGATTTATTATACCATCAATAAAAAAACCAAACCCTGTAGAAAAAAAACTGTCTATAAGAGACAATTCAAACTCATGGAGGACAATATGCCCATACCTCCTGGCGTCCACCAGAGCATGCCAATGAAAGGGGAGTATCCTTTGTGCGCTCGGACTGTGCTTCAATATCCCCACCTTTGTCCAGAAGTATTTCCACTACACCAACATGTCCAGCAGTTGCAGCCAGAATCAAAGGCGTAAAACCTAGTAACAAGAGAACACGTTAAAAGCAACCTTGAGAATCTCTAAGGTATTATTAAGGAGCAGAAATGCACAAAAGGGTTAACTCACAATGACTTCTATTGAGCAGACATGACTTCCTCAGACTGAGGGCTTCCTGGTATAGGCCACAACCTCAGACTATTTCCTAGCCCTATTCTGACCCTGACCCATCTAGGCTCTTGACTCCAGCTAAACAGAATTAAAGGCTCTTCAAAAGAAATCTAAACAAGTACTTGAACTGATCAGACTGGACTAAGTTCCAACCAAGTTCTCTAAAGAGAAGTCATGGCTTTCCACTAAATTACTATTTCATAAAGCTCCAACAAGTGAACACATCTGCACTGCCTATATTGCATAATTCCAATAGTCAGTGTGAGTTCTAAGGATTATGGCATGGTGGTTTTCTTCTCTTGGCCATACAGATTTGACATCTTGCTGAATTCTGTTATTGAGAACAGTATGATACATACCTGACAACTACTCCCCACTAGATTTATCAGCCCATTAGCTGACATTTTAGCCCATTTTACCCCCACCATCTGCTCTATCTAGCATGCCAAGGTCTTTTGTAGAGGGTGAATGATAAGGCGCAGCAAAGTGCTTCACATTTTGCAGATCTGATTAAAACACCATTCAGATGCACTTCCTTTCCAAAATACAGACGAAGGCATGCCACATCATTGGCTTTCTATGGCCAAGATTTCTACATGAACTAGAAGGGTGCTTTAGAGCAGCCTTCCAACACCTAAAGAGGCCTACAAGAAATCTGGAGAGGGACTTCGTTGTAGTTAACAGTCACACTCTTTCACTGCTTTAGCTTACCCTTCTTGTCTCTGTGTTCAATGTTGGCACCACGTGCTATCAGTACAGATACAAGTTCTTCATGACCTCCCGCACATGCAAGGGTCAGAGCTGTGTCGTGATTACTTTCAGTCTTCATGTTTGGGAAAAAAAAGAAGATATTTAGAAATTAAAAATGCTTTAAGAAAAATTTCATGCTTTTCAGACAGTCCTAGATTCATTTTCCCCTCTCCCCTGCCTTTCAGAACTTCAAACCCAATTGCAATTACTCACATGTGCATCAATGTCAACTGAAGGATACATGGGGAGCACCGACTGTGAGGGCACATTGCTCGATGCCTGTGAACAAGGCTCAGGCGTGGGGGATTCAGTAGCATGCGAGGAGCTGGTGGAGCCACTGGGCACTCTGCTGTTCACAGCTGAAAGGTAACACTGGGTTACTGATCCACTCTCAGGAATGACACAACTTACATGAAAAATATTTAGTGCCATAGAACTACATTGGTCTAGTATCAAAACAGTAACAGGGGGGTGGGGGTGGAAATCGATGCTCCTAAGAACAAAGGAGTTGGTGTCTTTGCAAAGAAGCTTTCCAAACAGTCACATACTGCAAGCATCTGGTCCAAACTGTGCAAAGTCAGAAAATAATCTTATGAATTATGAGTACAAATTATGAAGATTATTAGTTCTCCTTATCATACTGTAACCTTCATTGTTAAGAGTTTAGTCCTATGTGCAGTGTAAGCAGGCAAATTATTCCTAACACACAAACCTGACCTTCAGAAATACAGCCTAGAGTTCCAAAGTTTTTCACATAAAGGTTAGTGAACACCTTGACTCCAGAGAAGGTTTTCGAAGCAAGATGACTGACAGCAGCTTACACCATTAACCGTGTCTCAGATTAAAACAACCCAGGAAGGGTGGAAGAGAAGCAGACAGGAGGGGGCAGCCAACGCAACTAAGCAAGCTGAAAACTGTCTGTGCTCCCTAAAATCGATTCTGATTGATCCACAGCCTGTAAAAAGATTTCATCCTGATGACCTAGTGTAGCTCAGGGACACAAGGAATGCAACTGTATCATTGTTTCAAAACACAAGAAATTAATAATTGAGAAACAGCTTTTATTCAACTAGTTTAAAATGAACCTTTACCAGGACATGCAGAGAAATAGCTCTACATATATCTACCTTTGTAACCAAGGGAGAGTTCTGAAGGGAAGCCAAATGCACTTAAGGCTCAGCTTGGATTCCCAACAGGCCTATGCACTGTGTACCAGTGCACTTGAACTGTAGTAAACCCTGTTAATACAGCAGCTGCATTTGACAAGAACTGCCACTGCTGGGTTGCCCAATTTCTATCTCTGCAGAGATGGAATACCTGCTTAGCTGTCATGATTCCAACACACAGTATTTCACAGTACTCCTGGAACAAGCAACTGATGGAAGACACTAACAAAAGCAGGTAAGAAATAACTAAAATATTTTGCTTTTGTCAAGTGTTTCAAGCAGTAACGGAAGATGAAGGATGAACTCAAACCTGGATACAACTGAAACCATTGCAAACCTCTCCCAGCTCATTCCTTCTTCCACTGACAAATTACACTCACAGGAAAACAGTGCAGACGGAATAGTCTTAGAAAAACCCACAACGTGACCCCTAACACCACTAATGCAGCCTACAGGACTGCATATATGTAACAAAGGAAACTGACTGGAGCAAGTGTAGATGGGTCCCTTCAGTTGGGTGCTGGAAACATCAAGGGGATTGTCGCTGAAATTTTGGAAGGTGACATTTTCAGATTCATTTTTTAAGTAAAGCTTCTCCTTGGCATATAGGCAAACCCCAGCATTAACACTTGGCTATCACATTTAAGCAACAGTGCTGTATCTGAATTCAGAGTTGAATTTTGCTTCACCTCCCAACCCTCATGAGCAAACCAGGTCTGTATCAGAAGTTTCAAATCTAAGAGCTTCCACACTTCACCTGCTTCCTGTGGTTCACCATTTATACCAGCAGATGTGCCTTAACTAATGCAATACAATTGTTTCCCTGCTTAGTGCACTGAAATGCAAGATATTAATTTCTAAAGATTATTCCTTCCAAAATACAAGACACCAAATCACCCTGTTGAGGATTTACAGTAAATAAACTGATGCTTCCTCATGAAAGACACTGGCTCAATATTTTCATATCCTGCAGATCTAAAACACATGTGCATGTGATGTGCATACAAAGAGGGTGTGCGGAGGTACTCCGTGTGAGCCACTTCAAGGACACCAATGTTACATCTTCAGTGACACTGTTACAGGTTCCACAAATTCTGTTTCACAACCAATACTGAGAATGTCCAAATATTTCTTGCATATTTTAGATTGTCACCATGTGCTTGAAACATCTTCACATCCAGTGATGATCTCAAACATGAGAGAGGACACTGAAGGCACTAGAAATGCAGATAAACCCTGTACTGATACCCCAAATACTTGTTTAAAATAAATTCTAACAACAAATAGTCCTGCAGCACCCACTGATGATTCATTCTCTCCATAACTACGGAGTTTATAAAACTGCAGTATTTCTCAAGTGCCATTTTCTATTTCCTCAGTGTGGCTGGCAAGTGGCCCAATGGAGCATCAACAGAATTCATCCTCTGCAGAGCAAAACACGCCTGACAACTTTACCTCCAGTTCCATGGGGCTGATTTAGCTCAAAGTTACACAACACCACCGAGGCTGTTGTGTAACCACCATACGCACTCCAGACTTCCATTTCAATTGGCATTAATGCAGGAACAACTACAGGACTGCAGCTCAGCAGTGGAAAGCAGCACTGCCCCTGCCAAGCTGTGGGGCATGACAACCCTCAGTATCTCCAGCTGCCACAGGATTTTAAGATACCAGAGAAACGTGGAGGTTTACCCTCTGGGAAGGCAAGGGGGGGACTTTCCAACATGCAGACTGCATCCTACTGAACAGAAATTGTGTCTTTTCGCCAGGAAGGGTAGAGATAAACACAATGCGAGCCAGGCACGAATAAATACATAAAAATCCGTTTTCACAGAGTGTACCTCAGATCTTTATAAAATACGTATTTGGTGGCACAGTTTTGGATATTTCCATAAACTGCAATATTCAAGAGATTTGTATTAAAAATTCTCCCCATTTTAAAGAAGGGCTTGGAGCCTGAGTCAGTGTGAAGCCGAAGACAGGTCTCCAAAGACATAGAGCATGTTTTGGGTTGGAAGGGACCTTAAAGCTCATCCAGTTCCAACCCTCTGCCATAGGCAGGGACACCTTCCACCAGAGCAGGTGGCCCCAAGCCCCATCCAACCTGGCCTTGAACACTGCCAGAGAAGGGGCAGCCACAGCTTCTCTGGGCACCCTGTGCCAGCGCCTCAGCACCCTCACAGGGAAGAATTGCTTCCTAGTGTTTCATTTAAACTTACCTTCTTCCAGTTTAAACCTATTACCCCATGTCCTGTCATTAAAGGCCCTTGTCAGAAGTCCCTCTCCAGATTTCTGGTAGACATGGATGACTTATTTTCCAAAGTTATGAGAAAATATCACAGGAAACATGAGTAAAACAAGAGGAAGCAAGAACTTGGTACTTTATCTAAGTCAGGCTCTGGAAGCATTGGCAGAACATCAAGCATGTAGCTCTGAATGAGGCTGCAGCTGTAGCCTGGATCTGCATCTATCAAACCCTTCCCTGCTGTGAGCATGGATGTTCATGGACACAGGGCTTGGATTTCAGTTTCCCAGTCCTCAAAGTTACTGTGATTTTTCAGGACTGAGCAGTTTATCAACCTGCCCTGCAACTCCTCAATAATGTGTTACTGCATAGGCACAGCATTTCTCGCTCTAGATTATTCCCATAACTGGTTTTACTCCCAAGAGCAATCCTAAACACAGTAACTCAGGTGTCACCTTCCAAATCATTACAATATCACAGTTCTGTATAACTGACCACAACCAGACTTCCAGAACCAAGTAACAGTTAATGAAAGTTTCTCAAAACATGCCTGGAGTTTCTGTACATAAACAAGAGCTCATAGGAGCCAGACAGGAGATGCTACCTCCTGACTAAAAATACCTGCTGAGTAGAGCAAACAGAAATATTCCAACTAGAGACCAAACCTAGCAACAAAGATAAAGTTACTCATCTTCAACACCCTAAGCCAGCAAAAAAGCCTCAATTCAGATACTGCTGGCTAAGAAATCTACCATGGCAAATGCATAATGTGACCTGAAATGAAGCTCCAAATATGCCAGGCAGGATGCCTCAAGAAACCAAACATGCACTGAGAAATGAAAATTAGATCCAAAATAGGCTTTCATATTGGGAAGATGTGATCCAAAACAATGCAGTGCTTTCCCAGCATAAACTGCACAATACCTGTATCTCTTGTAAACCCAACTGACAGCTTGACTGAAGTCACATCTTTAAAGATAGGATTAGTTGCAAGACTTCTGCTTCAGTACATCTAAATTAACTCCATTACAACCAACACATTCCGGAGGGGCAAGAGCTGCTTCATTTTTAGGTTTTACCTGACTCTCTAAAGGTTACTTGGTTAATTCTGTACAGCTTTATGAAAGAGAGGACTCAGGTACATGTCCACCAGTGACTGTCAGGGAGACTTCCAACGCTTTGCACCTTGACATCAGCCACCTCAACACCCAGCAGGTGGCAAGACACTGACTCCATTTATGTATGTTGTCACAACTAAGTTAGTCAGCAGAACGAAGACATGAAGCTTTGTAGTAATGCAAGTTCTTCCTTACAGTTCTCCCTGGCCTCAACTAAAGCACTGAAAACATTTGCCTCATACATGGCCACTGGCAAGAGCAACAGTAAAAGGTATTTCAGGCTAGCTGGCAAAAAGCCCATTTAACATCTCTCCTGAAGTAGAGCTGGTACAAACTGGAATACTCAGCAGGAATAAGAAAGTCCAGACTGAGTCACGCACCCCCATTACTGCACCTTCACTAGCGGCACCATGGTCCAGGCAGACAAGCAGCTGGGCAAGAGCACAACTGCTCTAAGAGCCAGACCTTTCCCACAGCAGGCACAGGGCCCTTAACAATCCTACCTGGTATCTGTAGCATACATGTGAAAATGAGGTCTCACAGAAGTTTCCATTTCCAATTCTCTCCCAACATTTTGCTTTCTTTTTTTTAAGGGGGGGAATAAAACTTAGGACTTTCAGAAGAAAATATGCTTCAAGGAGTCAACATCAGTACTTTCTGCACGAGCCTCTGGAATTGGACAGCTTAAGTTTCCTTGAGTTGCATTTCTGTAAATGGAGCTTTGAATGGTTGCAGAAGAGTGTGCTATTTGTACAGATTTCTGAACTGAGTGCATCTCATTTCTTAGCAAAAATGTCTTTAATTACTTAGCAAAAAGAGTAACCAGCTTCAGGAAATGAACCGGTGTCTATTCAACATTATTTTTATAGTTCTTTTTTAGATGCAGTTTTTATGGCTGTTTACAATCTCTTTTCAAGCAGCACAGTTCTCTCACTCAGCTGACTGCAGCAGTTCTTCACTCTGGGTGCACTGACTAGCTTGGATTTAACATGCAGCTGCTCACCATAAGAGGGCACATACTAGGTGGCCTTGCCCTAGATGTGAAATTGTCAGCAACAGGAACTACTCCAAAGAGTAAGCCTGCGTTGATTATGTTTTGCAATTAACCACTGAGGTTTTCCTCCTCATACACTCCAACAGTCAGTCTTAAGTAATCAAAATGATCCAATTGCATTTTATTTTCACTGCATTTCGTTTGCATTTTGCTCTTGTTGGGAACTAAGACCGATGCTCTATAACACAAGAGGCTTTCTCTGAACGACTGTACAGCTAAAGGGAGCTCATACATCACACCACACAATTCCACTAACTATGTTTTTGTGGGGTGTTGCCAAGTTGCAGGTAGTCTGGACTTGCACAAGCTAGATGGAATTATCATTCTAAAAGGTCCCAGGAATGGCTGGCAAAAGGTTTTACCAGCATGTTCCTAAAACCTTGAAACGAACTTAAAGAGAACAGGCCAGTGACTACAGGTGGGGAGAAGGGCTGAGGGACAGACACAAGGTGCAAAGAAAAGGTGCAAAACAATTAACAAAAAAAGAAAAGCAAAACTACAGACCAAACAACACTGGCTATATCCTACATACCTCCAGCAGCAAACATCAATCCTAGTCAAACCCATGAAATTAAGCCAACCAAAATGATACCTCTTTATCCACAAGGGGACTTGAACAACCCAACAGTGGAAACTTCCATTACTCTTCACACCATTACCAACAAATCAAAGGATGGTTAGATTTTTGCTTTTCATCCAGATAACACAACACAATTTTGCTATGTGTCATATCTAACAAGCAGATATTCCTGCATAACAACCAGGGTTTAGAGGGTATTCTGAAAACACAAACCACTCAGAACCAAGCAGCTCTGCATGGGCTCCAGGTTGTGTTTAAGCTGCAGCAACACCTTGAGCAGCAAGGAGAGGGGCATGTTTGTCCATATAAGTCACAATAATTTGGCTTTTTATAGACGGCTCCTACACTGAAGGAAGTCTCTGAAGTATAAGCCTGTAGAGAAAACTCTACAGAAGATATCAAGCTGTCATGCTTTCAAAATGGGCACTTTTGATCACTCATGATACGGCTTTTTTAAGAAGCACAGAAAAAGATGAGGCCAAAGGGGCAAAACCAGGTCTCCAGTACAGGAAGTTTTGCCTTTAAAGGATATTTCAAAGTCCCGTGTTAGAATTGGAAGTCACTGTTAGGATTAATAGGACTAATGAGGAACTTAATTCTTAAGCAAGTATTCCCAAACTGGAAAATCCCAAGATGTTTTTGGAGGGAAGGAGAAAGGGGGAAAACTGAGCACACAAATTAATGCAAAAATAGGTATATTTCTTAACCCACCTGCTATTAGGTCATCAAGAGTGTCGGTAAGCGTCTGTGCTGGAGTGGCAACCATTAATCCGTCTGGTTCTTGAACTAAGAGCCCCTGCCCAGCAATCTGCTGCTGCTGTCCTACATTCTGCTGATTCCCTAATGCTTTCTGAAGTTCAAGAGACTCTGTCCCATTATAACCTAAATTACCAGAAAAATTACATTGCGGTGCTGGCAAAGGCTGGATAGGGACAAACTCTATTTGTTCAGCAGGTGGTGGAGACTGTTGTTGCTCGTCATCTTTAGACAAGATTGTGTCAACCTGAGGTAACCCTGAAAAGTTATCCTCTGGTAGACCCTTATCGGCTTCCACTTCTGGGAATACCCCTGTAAGTGGGCACTGCTGCTGCAGGGGAAGTGGTGTGTCTGTCTGACCTTTGGTCTCCATATATTCTTTGGTAAACTGCTGTTGGGTTTTCATCTGCAACTGCCTTTCCACCTTCTGCAGCTCCTTCAATATTTTCTTCTTCTTCTGTACTTGTTCTTCTCTGTTCTTTTTAAGTTCTTCAATCTTATCTTTATTTAAAGGTTCACCTTGAATTAATTCCAATGATTTAAGTTGTGCTTTTTCAATAGCACTAATTCTCTGTCCAAGTTCATTCAGCTTGCCTTCAGTCTCTTCTACTATGCATTCCAAAGGCTGGTATGGGTGAAAAGGTGGCAGTAGGTCCTTATCTGCTACCTGCAGGGAACTTGACTTCTGCTTGGATGCACCTAAGCACATGAAAAATGTTTGAAAAAATGCCATGCTGAAGATCCCCCAAACCTCCCCTCTCACCCACCAAAAAAAATTAAATAAAAAATAAAAATAAATTAAAAAAAAAAAATAAATCTTTATAACTAACACTGCACATCTGTCAAATCAGAGAAAGGCAAACCCTGCACTCCATGCTGAGACAGGGAAGGACAAAGCATACAGCTGGAATTTAATAATGATCCTAACATCCCTTTGAACACAGCTAGTTTAACCTTGAGGAATAAGGAACCTTTATGGTTTCTCACATACATGCCAATGCATGGGAACGCCAACAGGAAGGGAAGTCAGCAAGAGCAGCAGGGAAGTTCAGTAGTGTACTGAGTTCTCAAAGTTGTTCTGGTGTGCAGAGCAATACAACTAGGACTATTTTCCAGACACTAGCATCCAACAGCAAGGTGACAAATTAAAGTAGCCTGTACTTGAGAGAAGACTAACTCTACAACAAGATGAGTAATTTGAACTGTTTCTCCAGACACAGCATTCTACCTTCACTTTACAAAGAGACTCATCCTACTGCAGACATAATGTTTTCAAATGTGTTTTGAAGCTTTGGCACTTTTTTGTAAGTTCTGAGACAAAATTAACAATGACCAAATTGCCTCCCTCTTTCCAGAAAGAAATTAACGATTCTTCTCACTATTAACACTTCATAACTGATCTTCAACAAGACAAGGACCCCAAAACCGGCAGTGCTCCTCTGTACTCACTGCCCTCAGGCAACCCCAGGCTTCAAAAGCTAAGAAACCTCCAGTCAGATCCTGCTAATGATTATTAGAGGGCTGAAATCTTAATTAGGACTTTGTGGAAGAAACTTTGTAAGTGTGGAAGGTTTTAGCCTTAATCAAACAATTTCCTGCACTAACACTCATTAGCTATTCCCAAACAGTGATACAGGCAGCTTTAAAAAGAAAATAAAGATAAAAACTTGAATATTCACAAAGAAAACTTTGTACCATTAATCAGTAAAAGGGGAATTAAAATTATCACAGTTTGAGCCCTGGTTTAATAAAATTGCCTAGACATCACACCGTTAAGTGAAAACCTAAATGCAGGAACCATGCCTCAGATCAGGTTTCATAAACGACCAAGTCATTGCTCTCTGAGCCTTCCTTCATCAAAGTAACTCACAAGTGACTTGATTTTGCATTGCTGTCCAACCAGTATTCAGAGAGTCCTCACTCTGAAACTGATACTTCTGGAGGCACTAATTGAAAAAGCAAACACATCAGAGAATTTTCTCTTGTAAAGAGAAATGAATATTAAACCAGAATGGAACCAACACTTTGCTGAATACCTTTGCTAGAAGCTCTCTCTGGACTGAAAGCAAAGCCTATCTAAATTTAAAGGAAACAGTAAAGACCTTCATAACCCCAAGGAAGGCCCAGCACTCCCCAGACACCCCCAGTAGCTCTGGTTCCAGTACTTCGCACAGCTCCTCACACAGGTCAGCAGCTCCAGACGAATGCCTATTCCAGCCATTACTATGATTTTGCCTCTCACCCCTAAGTCCCAAGACACTTTCTCAGAAGACAATAAGGAATTTTACTGAAGTTCAGCAATAATTCGCTTTGTGCTGGCTGATGGATATTTAGCTCAAGCCTGCTGCTGGCTATTTGGCTCTGTAGTGTACTGGGGGTTTATATAGCTCTCCTTTCATTTTAAAAAGTGTGACTTACAGTGCAAGTTTTGCAGACCACTCATGAAAAATAGATTTACACTCAACAAAAACCTCCAAAATGCTTGTCTACAGCTTTGTTAGAAATGTGGAACAGTCAGTTAGCGTCTTCTGAAAACACAGCTGCTCCAGGGCTGGACTAGCAGAAGCCTAACTGCAAATTCACCCTGCCTTTAAGACACAAGACAGGAACTTCAGAATGCTCTCTCTTCAATGCCATTCCGAAGGTTAACATATCTATCACGTTCATCACCTCATATCATAGATATTTCCATTCTAACACAAAGAAATCCCACTACCTGGCAGCTCTGGACAGCTTAGATCACTCTGTAGAAAAGAAAATCATATAAAGGCTTGGCTGGAAATGACCTTAAGATCACTCAGTTCCAACCCCCTGCCATGGGCAGGGACACCTTCCACTATACCAGCCTGCTCAAGGCTCTGCCCAAACTGCAGTTCAAAAAGCCCCTAAATAACAAAGCACCAACACCATCCCTCTCAACTATGTTCCACCTGGGGAAAAAACAAGCCTGTCAGAGCAAAACCTCTGTACAAGCACAAGAGAAGGTGCAGAGCAGAAGCACAGCCTGGTCTCAAGAGCTGGGCTGGGTGGAAGAGCCAAGGCTGGTCCAACAGCAGCTCAGGCTAGTAATGGCCACTGAAAGCTGGGACAGTTTCCGAAAAGGAGTGCTAGAAAACCAGTAAGTGAAGAGCTGGGGTCCAGAAGAGGTGCAGAGATCTAATCAGCTTCTAATCAGCGAGCAGGGGCACTTCTCAGGCTCCAAATCACCCTTTCCATGGCAGAAAATAGCTGCAACCTGTAATCTTGGGGATACCGGAAGAGGATGAGGGGTAGGAAGAAAGATCTGCTAACCCTGACAGCCAGCTCAAACCAGGAGTGTAAACAAGACACTCTGGTAGCTTCCACTATCTGAGCATTGTTACATTATGATATTGCAAGCACTTAAAAGTAGCTATTTCCTGCTTTATCCAAAGCTCTTCTGTATTACATTACCCTGAAAAAGACTGTGTTAGTATATGATTATGAACAAAACACTACTTTACACTTCCACTTTTGAAATATTTAAGACCTAAAAATCCACCCATAGGCCAGATCATAATCACTTCACCTTTTATTTTACCCATTTATTTTGTTAATTTACCTTTCTGGTGGCGCACCAATCTTCTATCTAGCCAACCCACCACACAATTTATTGTAGTAGCAATATTTAGTCAATCTGTTTTTTAAAACAACTGCTTTGGCCACTTTTAGAAGACTCGCTTGGTACGAAATGAAGACTGAGAACCCCTGAAATCCACATGTTGCTGCACAAATACCAGCTGCCATAAGGTAATCATGATTACAGGACAGAAATGTTTGGTTGACAGAAACCCCAATTTGTGTGATACACATCTATATATTCAAATACATGTTCTTTGCCAAAACCTATTCCTAGTATAAAAATCTGTACCAATCATGTCATCCTACTAGGCAATATTACCTAGAACTAGGTAAAAAACCACCAACAACGAAAAAACCTCTGCATCATCAGTAGGAACAAAAATAACCCCAACACAGAATTACCAAGAAACAGATTCACTCTGCTCCTCACTTCCCTAAAGGCAGGTATCAGGAAGCATAGATCCATAGCCAGACCTTTGTGCTGTGTGAACAGAGTGGCTCGTCCACTGCTCTTGCCCTTTAGGGTTTTTCACAAGCCTGTTTTCACTCGGCAGTGGAGTTAGATTTGCTTAGATTTTTAGTTAGATTTTCTGCAATGAAAATTCACCAGCCTCATCGACAGGAGTAAAATGAGCTCAGTATTGAAACTTCTGGGTTTAACTAACTCCTATCAGTAAGAAATTCAGCTCTCAGGACCTGGGAAACAGTCAGTGCATATACACACAAATGCAAAGTACAGGATGAGAGAATCTGGCTAACTGGGCAACAAAAAACTAGCCTACTTGATCCAAGTACATTCATCTGCCACGCAGTTGGCAATGCATACTTAATTCTTTGTAAAGAACAGGATGCTTTGTGAAGGGTTGAATGATCACTGAATGATCAGATGAGTATTTTCACTACATTTCTCCTGAAAACCATGCAGCATTTTTGCCAACCTTTATGTCTCCTGAGCAGCAAGTGGGTGCACTGATATCCAATGGGTTACAGGTCTGAAACCATGTAAAATTTAACTCAATTTTCTGACATTCCAAAAACCTAAGTTACTTTCCAATCTTGGTTTGTCTTTCCAAGTTTCCTCTAGTGGCTTGACAGTACCTAACTTCAAAATCGCTAGATGTCATTAAATCAGCTCGTGGCAAGCAGGTGAGTGATACTTTAAAGGAGCAGATTTTCACAAACCACAATGAAAAGCTTTTCATGCACTCACGCTCTTGGGAACCTCCGCGTGCCTTGGTTTTAAATCACCTGCCTGAACTGCTGAAGGTTCACATTAAAAAATAACAGGTCTTGAAATCTACCAAGGAAGTATTAGTGGTGCTAGAAAACCATAGAAACATAGAATAGTTTGGGTTACAGGGGACATTCAAAGGGTGTCTAGACCAAACCCCCTGCAATGAACAGGGACACCTTCAACTAGATCAGGTTGCTCAGAACCATCCAGTCTGGCCTTCAATGTCTCCAAGGATGGTGGGTCCACCACCTCTCTGGGCAACCTGTGCCAGTGTTTTATCCATGAGGAAACTTATCACTTGGAAATCCTTCTGCTGCTGCTGCTGACTCAGGCAGAAAACATGGAAGAAATGGCCAGAGTTAATCAGAAGACACTGAAGGTCACGAAACAACGCACATGCAGCTGGACTGTGCAGTGGAGAGGTCTGAAAAAAGTCTGAATGGAAAAGCAAGAACATCAGCTTGCCTTTTTAATGCCTGCACCTCAACTAAGAACAGTATCATCTTTCTACTTCTACTGTTAAACCTGGCCCCTATTTCAATCAAATTGCGTAACTTGCAAGACCTCTGCCAGTATGTAATTCAGTATTAGGCATAAAAGTACATCTTGGAGTAAAAGCATTAACTGAATGTGTAGCTACTAAGTTACCACACAGAAATTGCTTTTCTTTTCTTTCTCCAAGGCCTCAGACTGTTGGTTTACCACAGGGATATAGGGGAAACCATATATTGAAAGTCTAAACTCAAAAAGCTTAGAGATTCCCAAAGATCCTACTCAACCTTAAGGGAACTCTTACCATGAAGAGCTTTCACATGAACAACTTCAATCTATGCCCTTACGGAATTCTAAAAAACCATGCACCCAAGCAAGAAACATTTCAAGTTCCTGCCCACTTCAAAGCAGCAGTGGGGAAGACTAATGACAGCAGGTTGACTGGTTTCAAGCCCTCAGTTAAGGCCAATTAGTTAATTCATAAACACAATCTCAGGTTAGCTATGAAGCAAAACGTATCTAGAGAAAAACTCGCAAAACACCTGATACCTCAGCCTCAAAAAACAGACTATGTGAAAGTTTCACATGCTTAAAAACACCTTTCATAGTTCAAATATTTTGACTAAGAAAACAATCCTGCTGCTTC
The DNA here is from genome assembly GCA_024733675.1 of Psilopsiagon aymara. Lineage (NCBI taxonomy): Eukaryota > Metazoa > Chordata > Aves > Psittaciformes > Psittacidae > Psilopsiagon > Psilopsiagon aymara. The sequence goes on along the minus strand of JANRGW010033043.1, from coordinate 8,047 downwards.
CAAAGGCTTCCCAAGTGGCCTATTGTTGCACTGGAATGCTTCTCACGGATTCAAGCCACTGCCTCACCAGTCATGGTCTGAGGAAGGCTTAATGCAGCATCACAAGCACCACCGGGAGCTTCAGATCTCACTTTCATTAGATATTAACTTGCATTTACAAACTAGACAAGATTATCAATGGCACTGCCATTACACCAGCTGCTTTCCTGAAGAAACCCCACAGCATTCCTTTCCACCATGTCATGTGTCGGGCACTGATGCTCCCTTGTCCCAGGGAACCAGATGCAGGGACAGACAGGGCTGCACCACAGCCACTGCGCGTTACGCCGGTGTGGTGCAGAGCAGCAGGCACCGTCTGGTCCTTCACAAATATCACATTTGGGTCTTCTAGCCAAAAGAGTCTCTGTGTGGAGCTGCTGCATCAGAACTGCTGCTGAGAGATGCTGACTGCACTCAAGCAAGAGCAGCAAGTAAGAAACACCAAGGAAGGGAACTCCTGCCTCCCCCACAGAAGCACCATGATCTGAACTTCCCTGGAATCCCACTTTTACATGGCGACCATAGACGCAGGCTAAATGTAGTGTACTAAAACCAATCCTTCCCAAGCATGGAAAAGATCTATTTAGCCCAGTGAACTTATTCTGCTGCTCCATCCACCTGGTATTTCTTTTGCTCTTTTGGAGGTTGACATCTCTGCATCTCATTTTCATCTCAGTCTCTCTAAAGCCGCTCTCAGCTCTGAAATGTTTCTTTTCAGTTACTAAACACTGACATTAAATCCTCTGCCAAAATAACTAGTCAAATGGCAACCATTCTGTACGTCTTCCTACTTTACTTAAGAATAATAATGGAATTCAGAATTTTGAAAAGCGTCTCATCATATTTGAACCATAGCAGTAACATCCCTGTGTGTTGTAGTTTTACACTCAACTTGCCACGCTGTTGCTATTGCATTTTGTGCAGAACTCACACAGGTCCTTCAAAAACAGAGTGCCCTAAGGTGATGGCTCAGGTGCTCCTCTCCTTGCCCCACCTAGTGAAGATTTTATACAAGACCTAAGGGCTATCCCTCCTTGTGAAGGCAAGAAATTTGTCTTCCTCAGGAGAAACTATCTTCTCACATAGAACTTAAGGTTTCCCCCCACCAAATAACCCACTCTTGATTCACACGCTCTTTTGCCCCTTGTCTCCCAAGGACTCTAACAAGGAAAAGCTGGTATAGAAACACTTGTGTCTAACAAGTTCAGAATGAAAGTTCAGAAAAGAACACTAACTTGAAAATAGCAGTGGAATCACTGCAATGGTCAGTGTCACCAAAATTCCATTCTCCCCCTAACGATCTGAGATACACCAGAGCTTTGCACACAAACTTTTCAGGAATGCTGCACCAGCCCAATGGCACATTCCAGATTCTGCATCTCCTGCAATCCATCACTAATTGGTTTTGCTGATCTGTATGAAGAATGTCCTGAAACAATGAGAATTAGTGCCCGGCACAGCTCTGTGCCAGTTCCAGCACCATAGTGCTGCTAAAAACACGCCTAAAGTATGTGCTGACATTGGTAATAAGGTTTTTCTTAATGTGAGCTATTTCTTAAGCTATAATCAACTATATGCTTTTCATAATTTGATTAAATAAACACGAGAGTTGAAGCTTGTAATTTTAATCTTCTGACTCAGTATCAACTTAATCTCAGGCTGACTCCCATGCATCACAAACCTACATCCAGGAATACTAATCCACTTCGCAGTAATAAAGTGATTGAACTGTGTGGGCACACGTGCTGGAATGTAGCTTTTTGCTGTTTTACTGGAACCAGAAGTTGCACATTCATTTGTTTGGTACTCAGTTTTATGAAACCCAAAGTATCAATCGCTGCACATCCTGAATGAGTGACACAGTAAGTGCATTAGGGAAGTCACACATGGCATAGCTGCATGGAGTCACGGCTGCACACTTAAACACCATTAGGTACACTTTTTTGTCTCTTCACTTGTGCCCCTCCGGTTGGTTGGATTGATACAGGAAGCACTGATCACTTCCAGAATTAAGTAAAGCTAGCTAACAGAGCTTTGGATACTATAGTATTTAATATGTCTGTCCAAAACTGTAACTCTCCACTTGAAAAACTGCATCCCCTTCTGAGCTGACTGAGCAGACATGAAGAATTTGTTATAGAATGCACAACTGGAAACGAACTGTTAAATTTGCCATTTCATGACTGCAAATAGTTTTAACCAGCCAGTTCAACCAGATTCAAAGCAAGAACCCTGACATCACAATTACTTACAGGAGTATTGCCACTAACAAAAGAAAAATTCTCCTGTAAGTAGACCTGCACTGGCATTTTACAGTGCCAACACATTTGCATTCTACTGTAGGGACAGAAAAAAGGTGATATTATCAAGTTTGTGGATAGTAGTTGCAACTATTCTAGATGACCAATGTGAATATTAAGAAGTTAACAGCATACTTTGAGTTTTTTCATGTTTTTATCAGTCTGTACTATGGCAGTTACCACAACCAATTTCTTCCAATAAAAAAACAGAATCAGCATAATTCTAGTAAGTTAAAATAAGCATATAAAATTGGAATAACCAGTATACTTCAAAATGCAAGAAAATGAGCAAAAACTAGTCACTACATAAAATATTTGAAGTTCTACTTCATTAGAGGTGTTCAGGAATTAATAGAGTGGGCTATACTATGCAAAAGCTCTAATAAAATTGTCCCTATCAGTTTCCAACTGCATATATTCTCTGAGTGGCTACATACTAACCTTTCACCACTCCCAAGAGAGGCGGCGAGTTCTCTTGAGGAGTTCTGTCAGGTTCCTGGGGAGGTACAACCATAGCAAGTGTATGCACCGGTACACGTGGGACCTTAAAACAAAGCCACAGACACACATACAGATAAAAAAAACATCTTCTGAATGGACAAGTTCTTGAAGTATTAAAACAAAGATATGTATCTACAGCAGAGCTCCATTTCACTCTTTTCAAGCTGTGCATGCTACCTCTTGGTATGACCTGTCCATGCTGGTTTACTGTGGATAACACGTCAAAGTTGACTACAGCACTCTTCACAAAATCCCAGGCTGTGTAGGCTGGAAAACTGTTGGCATCTTTAGGCTTTTAATCAACTAACTCCACTGGAAAACTGTCTCTGCAGCCTGCAGAATTCTACATGTATACAATGGATTTTCTTTTGTGTAACAACAACCCAGCAACATTTGAGGGTTTAGAACTGTTGAAACCAATTACTCAGCAAATGCATTCAAGAGAATGATATTCTTTTGAGATGCTGGGTTTGGGACTATCCTGTCTACGGAGCAGAAAACAAAGCTCCTGCACTGCAGACACCACCAATTGACTTTCTCACTCTGCCATTTTCAGATGTGCAGACTTTTATTAATTCTTTTCATTGTATATGGTCACATCTAAAACAACTTCAGAAGTTAACTACTAAGGAAGTACTTCTTTACAACATTCATGGTGATATTTAAGAATTCCTTATGACTTACCTGCGACTGATCCTGAGATGGAGGTGTGAGCTGAGACAAGTCTGCTGCAGGAACTGACAGAACATTGTTTGGGTAATCCAGCAAGTAAGAAACAACATTTGTATGTCCTCCTTTGGCGGCTTCAATGAGCATTGTTGAGCCATCCTGAAAGTTGATTTTGGGAATAAAAAGCCAGAAGATTAATTCTGCTACTTGACATGGAGCTTCAGATATGAATTAGTTGCACATTTACTAATCCATTCAATAACTAAGTGGTTCATTCAGCCCCCATGATAAATACATTACTTTAAGTTAGTACCTTCAGCCGATGAGTAGGATCTGCACCATGAGCAAGAAGGAGCTCAACGACTGCGAGGTGACCTCCCGCACATGCCAGTGACACCACCGTGTGGTCATTATTAGCTGTGGCCCTGTTAACGTTGGCACCTATAAAAAGAAGGTCTCAGAATTAAACACAGGGAAATACTTTCTAAAAGGAAGTGTCAACAAGCATTTCCTGGAACAGAGAGAAGCTCTTCTAATCTTCCTAATCACACACACTTTTAAGGTAAAAGTAAAGAATTCTGAATAACCGATGGCTTCTACATATGAACATATCCTACATATGGCTTCTACACACATACATACTACCCTCCTAGCTTGTAAAGTCAAGGTCAGTAAGAATGGGCCTCCTGAGAGATAAGACAGAGGGAACACCCCTGGTGTACAAAGCACATCTTTTAACTTGTCTTCTAAGCCCTTATCAGCACCACTAAATGGTACAGTTTGTACTGTTTCAGACAGCACTTGAAAATGTCTTTTTTTCCTCAAGGAGGTAGTGTTTTTTGTAAGAAGCTGAAAACACCTGCTGTGCTTCAAATCCATCAACTGATCTATATATCTATGCAGGAAAGTAACTACCAAAATACTTTGTGATTCACTGTAACGTGAACTGAACCAAATTCAACAAACTTTGAATTGTTTGGCAAATGCTCACATACACATAACCAGAGTCATTTTGATCAAGGATCACAACGTACAGAACTGGAAAGCAGCACTCTTTAAGTTTTTAATTAGTTATTTAAAGTAGTATTTTACCTTTGCTAATAAGGAACTGCACGGTGCACAGATGACCTGCTCGTGCCGCCTTCATTAATGGAGTTCTCCCACCTTCAGATTCATGCTCCTGTTGTAAAGAAGTAGCAGATAGACAAATGGGCAGAACTTATACCACTCCAGTTTTTGAACCATCTGGTGATGGAGCTTGTCTCAGAATTACCTGTCTCAGTAGAAGAGCTATCATATAAGCTGACTGGGATCAATATAAACTGACTGGAACCAATTTTCATGCTACCTTAAACACTGAATCACACTGTCAAAAAGCATTAAGACCACATCCATACTGTTATCACACAAGGAAGTTTCCCTGCTTACAGACCCCCTTTTATTATAGTGCTCAAATGTGTTAATTAAGAACAGCAGCATCTTGTTTCCTGCTCTAAAAGGAGGACTACTTAACACAAACATCATCCAGCATCAAGAAGCCCACAAATAGCTATGGATTGATGTACAGCAGTTCTGAAACTGTCACATGCTGCACACCAGACCTTAAAAACTGCAGTAGTGTCTGAAGTGCAGGCAACAGTTTTAAATCACACTGAAAAGGATCAGCAATAAAAATGAGACAAATCACTGCAGGTCACACAGTCTCTGAACAAGAGAATTGGAGAATAAAGCAGAAAGATGACAAAAGGATGATACAAACCAACAAAAGGAGGAACAAGAACCATTTCCTAACTCAAAAACTTTTTGAATACTAAACAGTGGGGTGGAATACAACTTATTTGAGAGTAAGTATTACACTCTGTAGCCATGCTCAATACTACAAGGAATGCTGACTAACGTGCACGTCAACCCTCCCACAGCAGCAAGGGGAGGAAACAGCAGCTTCCTGTGAGTGCTGCACTGGTGATCTGCATATCCAGTCTGATCAATAACTTATCAGGACCAGGGTCTGAGATTTTTTTCATTAAATATCTGGGAAGCCAAGCTCTAAGTTCACTATTTACTTCTGGAATTACAGGTGTGTCTGATAGTGAAACTTAACATTCGGTACTGACAGTGGATGACATAGCTATTAACAAATATAAAAGGACAAGAATAGAGGACATGGGGTAATGGGTCCAAACTTAAAAAGGGGAAGTTGAGATTGTATATGAGGAAGAAATTCTTTACTGTGAGGGTGGTGAGGCACTGGAATGGGTTGCCCAAGGAAGTTGTGAATGCTCCA
>JANRGW010033041.1:480-61871 GCA_024733675.1 Psilopsiagon aymara | reverse complement strand
TAAGAAGGAGAAAAATGACTGCTGCTGCTGAACCCAGGGCAATCACGTATCCCAATGGCTGCCTCTGCCAGCCGAGTGGGCAGAGTCCCCACCATGGGCTGCAATGAAGCTGTCATCTCTGTTGAATTAGTGATGCTTCAGCAGTGTAACTCTCTTTCCATTGACAATTTGGCAGCCTTTGCCAACTGTCTCTTTCTCTTCAGTAGATTTTCATGTCCGTGCATGTGTGCCTGCTGCAGGAGCAGCTCCAGGGCAGCATCCTAACTTGCAGCAAGGTGTCCACTCTGTTTTCTGCTTCAAAAGCGCTGGCCAGCTATCGGGATTCAATAGCAAAACCTGATATTTTGAATAATGCAGCTTCATCTGCATCCTTAGAGCCTGTGCTGGCCTGAACTATCTGATAAGAATGGCTCTTTGCTGATCTCCCAAGATCCCTGAAAGCATTACTCTATGATGAATGATACTGGTCATGCAGAACCTGGAGTAAGAGTTACATGGAGCAAGGCATCTTCCCATCCTCTCTTCCACCCCACCCTAGTGTGATCACAGGGCACACACAGGGCTGGGGGAGCTCAGACTATGCTGCCCCAGGGATACTGCTTGGATGTGGGACAGAGATGGTTCATAGGGAAGCTGGGATTTCCTGGGTCACTCCAGTCAACACCAACCAGCAAAAAGCCAGAAAATCCCACCCGGTTTTACTGCAACCATATCCAGGACAAGGGACAGAGCTGGGAATGAAGGATGCACCTCACAGTGTCTGTGGGTGTCTGAGTCCACGCAGTTGGAAGTGAGGAACAGAGAGAAGTTCTTATCCTCCCTTTCCAACAGCATCACTGCCCCTAACAGCACCCCCATCCCCTCCCCTTGGCTCCTTCTTGTGAGGTGTGACACTGAGTCAGAGCTACCACCAGCCCCATGGTGACCAATGCTGCCACATACGGGAGCATCAGGGAGGTGTCACGCAGCCCCCTGGATCTATTGCTTGGCTCTGAAATACCCCATCATGAGCCATGTCCCCCTCCCAGGCTGTGGGACCATGGGGAGGTGGATGCAGATTGCCTTAGTCAGGTTGCTTGGGTTTTCTTTCTTTTTCTCACTTTTTCCTTTTTGTTTTGCTGCTTTCACACCTCCCCTCACTCTCTATTTTTGATCAACTGAGTCAGCCCTGGGCTTAGTGCTCAAGGAGAGGAAAGGTGATGCCGCCTCTTGTGGGAGTGGGATGCACTCCTTGATCACATCCTTGTGACCAGTGGGACACAGCCCGCCCCACTTCCCACCCACCTCTGCGCCCACACTGCCCCCGAACCAGCAGCTCCATGCCATGAGCACAGCCTAGTGATTGCCCCTGTGAAGGTGAGGGTTAAAGGGCTGAGATCTGAAACCCCTGGTATGGAGCTGCGACAGCCTTTGGGAGATGCAGGAGAGCATAAGGTGGGCATCAGCTCTGCAGACCCCAACCTTAAAACTGGGACAGCATTGGAACATCAGCTGCTCTGTGCTGGGGACAAGGGCTAAAGGAGATGAGTGGCTGGGGCAAGATGTTACAGGGAGCTGACATGGGGTCAAAAGCCCATTCCCAGTCCATGCATGCCTGTGTTAGTCCTTCCCAGTTTCATGCCCTTTCATGCCCTTGCTCCAAGCTTGGTGGCTTGGACTGTGCAGGATGTGTGCGAGTCCAATTGTGGGCTTTGCTCAGCCACCAGCAGTGGGCTAAGCAGTACCCCATTGGCCCTGTCATAGGGCTGAGCCCATCTCTTGTGCCCTGGGGAGAGGGGGTGAGCGGAGGCATGGGGGGGGGTTAGCTTTTCTTTAGAAAATTAATCAGGCTTTAATTACAGTGAAACCTGGAGACACGGCAAAGGATTAAGTGGATTATCTTCAAAGTAATTCGTTATCAAATATTTATCCTTCTGGGAAGGGCGATTCAGGCTCAGAGATCCTGCGTTATACGTGCTGCCAGCCAAGCGTGTGCCATGTCCTTCTTGTCTCCCCCTGTACCTCAGTCCCCCCAGTCCCCTTGGTGCAGGTTTAAAATGCAGAGCAGCATTCCTTGTCCCCTGAAGCCCCTTGTCCCCTGTGGCTGGTGAAGCCAGCACTGTCAGGACTTTTCCCCTTCGAGCCCATGACACTGCAGGAGGAGAGATGCTGTTGCCTTAATGGTGGCCTAAGTCCTGTGATGTGACAGCAGGATCAGACAGCACTGCTCCCAGCTCCAGCAGTGGGGTGGAAGCTCCTGGCCCTGCTCCCTGCATCCGCAGCAGCAGGGAAGGGGCTGGGGGGCTGCCCTGGGCGGCAGCTCCACCGCTGCTGGAGGAGCCAGCAAGATGCATGGTAAATCGGATTCAGCCTGAGCTCTTTATCCGTTCGGCAGACTGTGGGTTTAGTGCTTGGATGCTTCATTAACTAATAATAATGACTCACTGTATTTGCCTCCTGGGCTTTGTAAATGATCCAGTGTCAGGAGATGCCATGATGATGTAGAATTGCAATGAGGCTGAAACAGGCTGAGCATCGGGGCGCAGATCACACTGGTGCAGATGTACCTCTGTGCTCCCCACCTTGGGGACACTGTTCCCAGGGAGGGGACAGCCACTTAAGGACCAGGGATGGGACCTTATGGTGCTGGCTGGGATCATGGCAGTATGGTGCTCCCATGCGCACTGGGACCTCTGTGGTGTCTCCCTCTTCCTCTTTGCTCATGAGCTTTGAACAGAAGCTTTCTTTCCCCTTCCCATTGACAGGGACTTCTCTAGCCTGCACTGCCCTGGCAGCAATGCTTGCAATCCCCCTGCAGTGCTGCATCCCTTGGAATGATGCACCAGCTGCACTGGGACCACCTTTATATTTTCCTCTAAGGATAATTCCTGCTCCAGAGTGAAAGCAATGTGTTGTGTAGCATGCCAGAAATATGCAGTCCCAGGTAAGACCCCTGCTCATGGAGGAGAGGTGTGAGTGATGCCCATCCAGTGCCCCAGGATCCCATGTGCCTTCACACTGGTGAGGGAGCAGCTCAACTACAGGGTTGACATTCTGTGCCAATTATCAGATGTGTATGACACTAATGGATGTGGCACAGATGCCTGTCCCCTTCTCTGTGCCTCATCTGCGAGTCTGTAATTTGGCTGTGGGTGTGCTGGCAGGACAGGAGGAGAGGAGGAACCAATCACTGCTTGTGGACAGACATCCTCTGCTGCCAGCATCACAGCCCTCATCCCTGCAGACAGCATCCATTTGCATCCCAGCTCCACATGCAGAGAGGCAGTGCTTCCCTCCAGTGCCCCTGCCGTGCCATGAGCTGCTTATAGCCCACATTTCATCCCAGACACATGCCCTTTACTAACAGCCATCATGTCAGTTCTGGGGGACCAGGACACCCTCCAGTTCAGAGCCAAGACCCTGCAAAGCATGTGCTGGCTCAAGTGCACCCATCATCCCATCATGGAATGAACCAGCTTCGTTTGACGTGACACTGTTTTCCATGAACCACATGGACTGGCATTAATTAGATCTCTATCCGTTAATTCTTTATTAATTGAATCTTACATGAGCTTATCTTTTACTTTGCCTAGGATTAAAGCCAGGCTGAGCAGGCAGCACTGATTTGGGTCATCCCTCATCTCTTTTCCAGGAGCTGACTCACCTTTACCACCCCCTTCACCTCCTGCAGCATTCCCAGCTCCAGGCTCCACTCCAGGACCTGGCTCAGGCAGGGCACAGGGCCAAGGCACCCTGGCCCACTGCTTCTCCAATGTTTATTCCTGGCAGATGATATTTAATAAGGACAAATAATTAATGAACTAGAAAGTGCCTCAGCAGCCTGACAAATCTGAGACAAATCTGGCTGCCTGCTCGTTTCCAAATATCAAACAAATATTTGCTGCTTTTTTCTGCCTGTTATGTATCATCATTTGCAATTTTACTCTATTAAACATTTGTCTGTAATAATACAAATACAATTTTAAAAACTCCTTTCTTATTGCCCATAGCCCTTCCAGGCATGGTTTTCCCCTGGTACATTCATCTTGGGTTATTTTGCATTCTTAACATTTCACATCTGCTATAACATAACAAGTGCTATCTAGTTTTCCTTGGCTGTATATACATTTTCCCATTGTAACTGCTGCTCTCATTTCACCAACAAACCACAAGAACTTTAAACATTTCCTTCTCTGACCCTGTAGCCAGGCTTTTTAGTCCCTCTGTTTGACTCAAAATGCTCCCCCCCAATTCCCAGCCACGTATTTTTCCATCTGATGCTCCCACCTCGCAGCACGAGCCTTCCCGAGGATGCAATGGCTGCTTACATAGTTCTCCTGTCTTTCACTCCAGGCAGGTTTATTCCCCGCCATGGCAACAAGGTTTGCTGCACAGAGGCACCCACTGCACCTGAATCCTGGTTCTGAGCGGGATCCTTGGACCACGTAGCCCCGGCTGAGCCAGGCTCATTTATTGTTCTCTCTTGTCACCCTTCAGCAAACAGAGGGATGATCCTGACCCCCTCACCGTGACTCAGTTTCCCTTCCCCGAGTGTGTCCTTTACACAACACCCCACCTTCACTTGCCTGTGGGAGGTGAAGCAGCAAGAAAACTCCCACTGCCCTGCTGGGGGTGGGAAGAACAGGGAAAAGAGAGAATGTGTCAGCACAGTTTCCCTGAGCAGCAGCAAGAAGACACTTGTGTGACGCTGGTTTTATTGTCTTCTGAGTGCAAGAGCTCCACTGCCTGCCTGCAGCCCTGAGCAGGGTGGGATGCTCTCAGCACATGTGGACTGTCTGCTCCTGGTCCTCATGAGGGAAGGCAGAAGCTGTTGCAGGGAGCCAAAAGCAGGCAGAGACCTGGTGGAAACACCCCATGGGACTCTCAGAAAGCAGCATCCACATCCTCCAGGGAGGAGATGGCCCAGCACTGCCCCAGTGAAGCAAGGCAGAGCATCTCATCTCCTCTCAAACCAGACGCATCACAAGTTTCTGTGTTTTAATCACGTTTTCTGTGATCTCAGTAACTGCCTTCAGGTTTCTGAGTGTTCGGGCTTGTTCTCAGTGTGATTCCCAGGCCGTCTCCACAAGCGTGAAGTCTGGAAAGGTGCTCCTGCTCCAAGGGGAAGCAGCGAGCTGGGGATTACCAGCTCTGGGGGAAGGCATCAAACACCACAACGCTGGTGGGAATTAGTGGTTCCGCAAAATACAACATTCCCTGCTGGAAGCCGGCTGCAGCTCTCCCAGAGCCAGCTGCCTGCACAGCCTGCCTGCTACCCAGCAAACACACACATATACAAGCACCCGGGTGAAGCAGGACTCGAGTTTAGAGTTGCATTTATGCATGGCAGGAGCTGGCTGCTGGAACATTGCAAAGTCAGCTCAGTGAGGAGTCAGTCCTCAACCAAACCCCAGCAGTGCTGCCTTGATGCTGTGTGTGCTTGGCCAGCAAAGCCCCATCACAAAGCTCCTGTCCCATGCAGGGTGCTGCAGGCTTGAGTTGATGATCCCAAGGCAATCAGGAGAGCCCTGGAAGCAAGCAGGCATCTCTGTCCTGCAAGATCAAGTTATCCTTGCCTACTCGCAGTTGGGTGAGTGGATCTAAATGAATACACCAAGCTGCAATGACAGAGTGTCTGAGGCTTGAATTTGTGTCACTGCACAGCTTTTCTATGTGCAGGACTTGGGGAAAGCTACATCAGAATGGGGTGTCCCAGAGCAGGGGGACCCCACTTTGCCCATGGGGTGATGGTAGGAGAGCCAGTCCCTGGGCACACAGATACTGTTGTGGCTCTGAGAATAGGATCCGTATCTCCATGCGGGGCAGATCATCCTTCTTGAATGGGAAAATACCATACAGGCTACAAAGCAGCAGCCCAAATGATAGTCATGGGACAAATGGACATGCAGGGCACCAGAGCAGGTAAGGGGAAAGGAGCAGAAGAGGGAATGAAGGCCCTAAACTGAATCAGAAACACAAAGGAAACTTTTCCTTCCATCATTTAGCTGGCAGAAGGTGACACTGAGCCTTCCACCCCCTTTCATTACGTCTCCAAGGCTTGTCATGCAAATTCAGGCAAACAATTTCTCGGCTCCCTTTTAGCACCCTGGGAGGGCCGATTTCATTTCAGGAGCAGTGGGGAACAATAATCATCTTGAAGTGTCTTCCATCCTGAGAGACGCAGATAAGAGCTGCGCAGTGGACTAACAGCACTAATTTGACGTTTTCAGCTGATAGCTTTGCAGATGACAAAAATCAGGCACCATAAAAGGCTGGTAAACTCCATAGCAGCAGGGGTACCCCCTCCTGTGCATCCCTCCCTCCCCGAGAGCAAGATGAAGCCCCGTCCCTGAGTCATCGTTTCTTATTGCCATGGGGAGGTGGTTTTGTTGAGGATGAGGAAGGTTTGGCCGGCTGCTGAGCCCCAGGAAAGGAGCAGGACACAGGTTGTGGGATGCAGGAGAATGTGTGGTAGGTGCAATGCTGCCCATTGGTGCTGCTCCTCTTACTGGGAGAAAATATCCTGGCTGTCTTTTTTGGAGAAGTCCCTGTTCATGTTTTCAAAGGGAAACTGATCACTTTAGTGCTTTGAAATACCAGCTGCACATTCGTGATCCTGTCCATGGAGCCAAGCAAGAAAAACCTCTCTTCAACAAACCTTTCCCAGGTATTTTCCAAGCAACCTTTGCTGTCTGAGCCCAAGCAGATGTCTTTGTCCTCACTCCCTGCCCTCAGCCATGCATGTGGCCAGCCCCCTCGGCGCATATGGGGATGCATGGTTTTGCCTTGTGGCTCAGTAAATCCAGCTCCTTCTGTGAGATTGCATCTGGGTGTCAAAGACCTCTGCTGGGTGCTGCTGTGACTTGGAAAATGAGTGGTAAAGTGACAAAAAGTGGCTGTAAACTCTTTGTGAGCTTTGTAAACTCTTTGTCTCCATGAGTGCCCATGATGGGTATCCATCCCACCCCCAGGCAGACACTGGCATCCAGAAAGCTCAGTGCAGGATTCATTTCCCTAGGTCCCTTTCTTCCTGTTTTCCTCCTTGGATAAAAGACGACACTGAGTGACCAAGACAGGTACGAATCCACCTGGGGCCACCTCCAATTTCTGACAGGCATGGAATCTTGGGTGAAAAAAATGGGAAGAAAAGCACCGATTTCCATCCAGCTCAACCAGCAGTGGGGTTTGTTCATATGAGGTTAAGTTGAGCCACAGGCACTGGGGGCAGCCGCTAATTAAGTTGGTGACACTGGGGGAGGCTGGGCATGGCATGAAGCAGAGAGCAGAGGTTCAGGTGCTGCAAGATAGCCACTGCCAGCTGGAAAATTAAATCACATCCTATGCTTGAGGATGCTTTTTTGAAGGTGATTTTTTTTTTTTTTACCTGAATTGGGACAAAATGCAGTATCAGGTCGTTGGGGTTTTTCATAGAAAGAGATATTCCCAATGTGTGGAAAAAGCGTTAGGAGAGCTCAGTGGGGATCCTCGGCTCAACATGTGACTGCTCAACTCATGCCCATTCATTTTGTTTTCTCCCAGAAGGCAGAAGTGGGACAAAGTGAATGTCTGTGGTTCTCCCATCCCTTCTCCCAGAGGAAACCCAGCAATTTTCATGAATCTTGTAAGATTCCCCAAGGAAAAATTCTCATTTTTATGGCAGTGGCATTTTCAGCCCGCAAACTGTTCCCATGGGAAATTCCTGTCTGGCTTTAAATTCACCTCACTCTCCTGGGCTTCGATTGCTTTCTGCTTCCTGTTTATTATTACTATTATTATTACTATTTTGGCCACAGGCTGCTGAGGGCAGGCCCTGCTCCTCCTGGATCTGCCATCAGTCTCCTGTGGGATGAAGGGTAGAGATGCTGAGGTCAGCCTGAGTCCTCCAGGAGCCAGGAAAGATGAATGATGTGTGCATCTGCCAAACGTTTATTTTACCAGCATCTGCAGCTCTGTTTCTATCCCACATCCCTGCCCCTTTTCTCTATTTTTTATCATCCCTTTCTTTTTGATTGCTGATAGCAAGTGCCCCTTTGAGCATCTCTTCTCTCTGCTAAATCCTCTTGCTAAGTACATGCTCTGCTAAAGCTGGAAATGTTGTTTTCTTGGTGTCATTTTCTCCTGCTGAACATATTGGGGTTTGGTTGCATTGCACCAGCCCACCCTGGCTCTGGTCCACAGACACCCAATGTGGGGAGGAGATGGCCTTGGCAACGTCCCGTCAGCATCCTTCACTGCCACCTCACATCACCCAGCACCAGCAAAGGCCAGCCCCTTCCTCGAACATTTACTGTGGCTCTGCCAAAGGACCCAGCACCATTTGCTTTGTCCCTTGCAGGGAAACAGCACAAGATTTCTCATCTCATTCCCAGATGTAATGGAATGATGTCTTTCTGGCCTGGATGAGTGCAGTTCTGGGGAGGAAGGCTTTGCTAATGCAGAGATAATGCTTTGTTGATGTAGATTATGTGTTACTGCTGCATCTCAGATGACTATCATTATATTCATTTTCCACAGGCTGATTTCATAGATCTCATCAGAGATGACCCTTGTTAGCTCTGGGGCAGGACCAGCTCTCCCAGTGCCATTTATGATCAATATTTGTCTCCCCTGCTCTTAATTCCTTCCATCTACTCTGCCCTTGCATCTGGGATGCACATTCCAGCATCGCCTCTCCACCTTCTCTGCTCCAGATTGAGCACTTTCATTTCTCCCTCACACAATGGCTGTGGAAAGTGTATCCAGCCACTAATGCTGTGTGTGTCCTGCAGCAGTTTCCAACAGCACTTAGCCACCAGGAAGCCCTGGAGGTCAGTGTGTGGACAGCCTGGATGATGAATGGTTACAAGAGTCCATGGAGACCATCCCCAGGGACCTGCATTTATAACATGCCCCAAGGTCCAGCCCTATGGTGATGTAAAGATCAAGGATCTGATCACATCAGCTTGGCCATTGCCTCAAGGGCTGGCTTTGGAGCAAAGAGCTGCCCAGCCCATCACTTCATCCTGGCTCGTCTTCTCTTCAGCTTGTCCCAGCTTAGCCCCAACCCCATGCAGAGCTGAGCAATTCACAGCCCGGGCTTTAGGAGCATGTAAAGCATGAACAAACTCACCTTTTTTTTGTACTTTTGCTTGCAAAGAGGACACAATTCAGCTGCACTGACTGCAGGGCTGGGGGCTCAGGTGTGCTTCTGCACAGGACCCCAGGGAATTAGTGTGAGTCTGAGGCAGCGAACGGGGTACTCAGTGGTGCTGTGCCACTGCTGTGAAGCTCCCAGTGATTCCTCCATGATTTTTCTAGGGAAGGACTTGCAAGATCATGCTCTTGGAATTGCCGAGCTAAACCAAACCTTTAGGAAAGGCACCCTTGTAAGTACACCTCCAGTCAATGCTTTTACCTTAGCACTGGTGTGGACCTCATTGCAACTGGGATTTTTCTCTTGAGGCCAAACACGTAGGGCAGTGTTTGCAAAGTGAATGCAAAAACATTGAGGTGTCCTCATAGAATCACAGAATCATTGAATAATTAGGATTGGAAAGGACCTTAAGATCATCAAGCTCCAACCCCAGTGCAGGGACACCTCATACTAAACCATGCCACCCAAGGCTCTGTCCAGCATCTTTGCTAACTATCATCAGGGATGAGAGTGTGAAAAGGGAGTGTTTGACCTTGTCCTTCCTTGAGGGATGCTGAAGAAGAAAGTCTGCAGTACTGACATCCTTTGCCCTTTGGTGCCCACTCGGGGGCTCTGGCTAAGTGATATCACAAGTCTCAAATGTCAACTCCATAAAATCAAAGTGGGGAAGGTTTTGTCTGGATCTCTATCTTCACTCTCTTGCTGGGTGTGTGGGCCAGCAGGGTTCTTAATGAATGAATCTCATTAGTCCACTTAAGGTAAAACACAGTCAATCATCTCTTTTGGGAGCCGTGCTTCTGAGATGGGGTTGGATCAAGAATCAACCTGCAAAGGCTGCTGGCTGCCTGGCTGTGGCTTTCCCAAATTCCCCCCATGATCTCAGCTGAAGGATGCTCTTTGCTTTCCCTCCATCACAAACCCGCAGGAAGGTTCATCTGTGCTGGCCCCTGGTGATCCCTTGGTCACTGCTCTCATATCACAGCCCCAAATTCACGGCCTTTGCTTCCTGCTGAAGCAGCTCGTGCACACACTGAAGCTGGTTCACACCTTCCCCACCTGAGTCCTGAGTTTGGCATCATTAAGAAATAAGATCCTGGTTCTTTTTATCCACTTGCCAGTTTATAGCTCCTGGCTTTGCTGCAGCTCTCAGTTGCTTTCCCAGTCCCCAGCCGATCGTTGAGCACTGCTGCATTAGTCCTTGGCCTCCCAGCTGAGGATGCTTTCTGCGATTGTCCCTCGCAAGCAAGGCTTTGCTCAAGACTGTTCATGGATGACAGCAGAAATACGTCAGATGACTTTTAAAACCCTGCTGTTCTGGAAACTTTTATTTAGCTGCAGCAGCTCCTGTGTTATCGCTGCTTGGGTTCTGGAATAACAGCTGGAGACTAATGTGGGCTGCGTCTCTTGGGGACCACCAAAGCCAGAGAGAAAGGCCATCAAAGGTAGTGACAAAAGTGATGATCTTGCTAAGAAAAGCTGTAACAGAAAACCCAGAGCTGCCCATAAATCCCATCATCTCATTATGCTACTGAGCAAAAACCAAACCCGAGATAAAAAACCATCACAAAAAAATGCTCTGCTGTAAAGCCCGTGTGTTATAAAACTCAAGGCATAAAACCGATAATAAAGCTGCATGAAAATCTGGAGGCACAAGCTCTGAGTAAGCACTAACAGACCATCCAAGGCATATTGTGGGCAGGAGAAGGCAGCCTGCGAGGTCTCACCGCCAGACTGCTGGGTCCAACCTGCAAAACTTGTTCTGCTTTCAGCTCATTGGAATTCCTTGGCCTAAGGAATAATCACATGAAACGTTTATGAAACGCTTCCCCTCCTGCTACTATTTTAATTGCCAGCCACTCTCTTATCAGGGCAGAGAAAAGGGAATAGGAAGTTGAGAAGTCAAAGAGAATCATCCTAAGGAACAGATGGAGCGGGATGGGGGCTGGGCAGGGATTAGCACTCTGCACACACCTCCATGCACACACACACCCCAGCGCATCACAGCTTTTCTGTCAGCACGGCGAGAAGAAGCCAGTTCAAACAACGGGTCTTGCATTAATGTCTCATTCTCCATGAATAAATCAATAAAGGGAGCATGTTTGGCTGCTCCTCCTCTGAATTGCTTAGGAGCCGTGGGATGCTTTATGTTCTGCTTCATCCCTGGTTGGAGGTTAGTGAGGAGGGGACATCAACATCCCCTCCATTGTATGGGCTGTCAGGGGCTATAGGCAAGATGCAACCTCTTCTGAGCCCCCCTTGGACCACATTCTTTTGGGGAAGCAGCTTTGTAGCCCCAAAGAGCAGCCTGTTTTGGAAGAGGGTTGACCCAAAAGAGGAGCTTCTGTCCAGAGGTTTGAGGCTGTTGCCATTTGTTTGTGGCATCAATATATATATATTGATAGGTTAGACTCGGTTAGATAGGTGGCAATATATAGGTGGGTTAGAGGGGGGGTAAAAAGGAGAGTTTCAAACCTGTTTCAAATCTTATTAGAAGTAAATGACTTGGGGAAAAATACTGGGTCTGGAGGGAAGTGCAGCTGTGTATTTCCATAGAGGTAATAAAGGGAGCTAGAATGATCCGGTAGGAATAAGGCAGCATCATCTGCAGCGCTGGGATCCTGCACCCAGGGTCACCCAATCCCAACCTGCAGGCTGCAAAACCAACATGGGCTTTGGCGAATGACGAAGGGACTAATTAAGAGCCTGTAAAGATGAAAATGTCATTTGACAAAGTGCAGCATGGAGCCAAGAGCAATTCCAGCTGCAGAGCTGAGGAATGGCTGGGCTTTGGATGCTTCTGCCTCCAGTCAGTTTGCAAGTTTAATAGGACATTCAAGACAGCGTGGTTGGGAAACGCAGAGCTCACTTTGCCTTTTCTCCATCCCTGCTTACAGGCTCCCTGTCAGTTTTGCAGCATGTTTGCTCCTTTTTCCCCAACAGCTTATGTCTTACTGAGGAAATACGAGCTAAAACACAGGCTTTGATGGATCGGGGCTCCATGCAGAGAAATGCGATGTAATTTCTGTGCAGCAAACATTGCAATTCCCAGTACATTCTTAGATTCTCACTACAGTACAAGTCCATTCTTTCACTGGGTGCCCTTGTTCTGGCTCTCTGTGTTTGGTGTCTCTTTGCCCCCTGGTGCAGGCAAACATTGTGTGCCATCCCTCCTCAAATCCAGGCTTATCTTGCAATTAGCAGGGAGGTGGTGTCTTGACACTGTATTTCAATGGGAGGGCTTTGGGAAGAGCTCCCTGCTGTGTATGGAAAGCCTTTCAGGATTGGAAAAGCAGTGAGAGGAAAGGCAAAGCTAAATGAGAGAGAAACCCAATGGGAAGAAATGCTGCAGCTTACATCCTGCTTGGGCAATGTGATCTTGCCCTTGTCATGAGCCTGACCTTGACTCCTGCTTGTCCTGGGGGAAGCTATCAGCTTTCCCTCGATCTCCCCAGCACAGGGACCCTGTTAGTGGGGACACTCAGTGTGAGAGGAGCCACGGTGGTGCTGTGGGACACCAGCAACAGCCCCAGGGCTCTCAGAGCATGCTGCTCCCCATCTCATTTCAGACCCCTCCAGCATGAAGCTCTGAGCATTGAACATCACCCTCGTGCCTCAGATAGAATCCTCGTGTCTCACCTCTGCAGCTGTCATCTGTGCTCTGTGGCAGCTCTGCATCCTACTCAGGGATGCTCTAATTGCTGCCACTAGTCATAGGAACTGTCAGCTGGGAAGAGATCAATGCTCCCTCCCTCCAGCATTCCCAAAGCAGCTGATGGCAGCCGCTCTGTCCTTTAATGTGCCTAATCACACAAAGTGCTGCCAAGGGACATGGTTGTTGCTGACACCCAGCTAATGCCCTGCAACACAAGGAGTACACCTCTGATGTTTCTCCTACCTCCAGCATCCACAGAGGCTGCTCTAATGGTGCATTCGCCAGCCACGGTGGCCACTTGCTTGCAGCACGTGTGTGGCCCTTGTACCCGAGAGCAGTGTGAGAGCAGAGCCCCTGAGCATCATTGGGAGACCCTCCAGCACTGAGCCATCCCCCTCTCCCTTTGCTTCCTGCACATTGCATTAGGCTGCTAAAGAACAGAGGAGACAGTGCAGGCCACTGGCACAGGCAAATAGGGATACAGGGAAGAGCAGTTTGTGGGGTGCTCCCAAGTGTTCGTAAGCCCCTGCTTCACCCATGGGATAAATGAGTAGTGGCTTTTATCTGGATGCTTACGGTGACCACCCTGGCACTTATTCATCAGCTCATTGAGGATGGCACCGTTTGGGCTATGGTGTGGGCACACACCCAGATGGGT
Organism: Psilopsiagon aymara; assembly: GCA_024733675.1. NCBI lineage: Eukaryota > Metazoa > Chordata > Aves > Psittaciformes > Psittacidae > Psilopsiagon > Psilopsiagon aymara. The sequence continues at coordinate 48,449 of JANRGW010033041.1, read as the reverse complement.
CCCTGCCTCTGAGATGCTGGTGCCAGGGGCACCTCCTGGGAGGCAGCACTCACAACACAGACGTCTGCACCTTTCCATGGTCAGCCTTTGCCAGTGTTGCTGCCATCTGAACAGCAGTTTAGTATCTCCCCCATCAAAGAGAGGTCCCCCCAGCAACATTTGCAGCAAGCAGAGCCAGAGGGTCACGTATTTGCAGCACTAAAAGCTGCTGAGATGAGTCTGCAGGATGCTCCCTCGTCATCTGCTGTGATGTACCTGCCGGTTCCAAATGTTACCCATGAGCCAGAGACAGCGGCGGCTCCTTTGGCAGGCTGAGCCCATCCTCCAGCTCTTAACTGTAGTGTTATAAACATGAAATCTCAGCAGGGCTGCCAAGGAAAAGGCTCCAAATCACAAATACCTGCCATTATTGTAAGATAGCCAAGCAAACAGCTTCCTGCATCACTGCTGCCTTTTAAGTATTCTCAGCTGGGGGCTGATGCAGCTACTTTGGGTTTGTCTTTCAAGATTAAAAACAAATCCATTTTTATCAAACAGTAAGATCTTGGTCACTGCCTAACTTTCCTGCTTGCTTGTTGACTCGTATACCTTTGGCATGATGAGTGCTTTAGCCAGGGAGGGAGAAAAGTGCTTCTCTTTTATGGGAAGAATGGGCAGGTGCCTGGTTCCAATCCCAGCTCCATACACAGCCCTTCCCGGTATGTGCTGGTGTTCACATTGCTCTCCTCAGCCCAGCTTCAGCACAGTGTTGAGGTTCCCCGAACACTTTAGTGCATAATAGGACTGGTTCAATAATCCCATTACAGTCTGTCTTCAGGATGCCAGGACTAATTGGCAGGCACTGGGACCTTCATCCCCAGCTGGAATTTTACTGCTCATCACAATTAGCCATGATGCTAAAGTCCCTCTGCCCCACATGTGCCATTTGCTCAGTCTGGAGCTGTGTCCTCACTGGGCACTTTCCAGGCCCCACTGCACCAGGTTCCCAGCCTCTGGCAGGGAAAGCACATGGTTATTGCTGCAGCTGATTTGCCTTTATTTCATGCCATTTGCAGTATAATAGGATTTGTTTTGAGCAAGTCCAGTTGGAGCTGCTTGCTGCACACAACACTGCCTGGAGCTGGGGAAGCCAACGGCTGAGACTTTGCTGGCTGGTCACATCTCTCTATCACCGCTCTTGGCTTCACCAACTGCCCCTTCTTACAGAAGCATTTGGCATGCGCTTCACTTTGAACACGGGCAGAGGCTCAGCTCACTCCAGTTCCCAGCAATGGGAACATTTGTTTAAGTGTGGGTTTGGTTTTTTTCCCCTGATCTAAAGCTGTTAAAAAGCAATCAGAGCTCGTCCTGGTGGCTTGTTCTCAGCTGCTCTGGGGTGTGCCATTTCTAGGGCTCTGGAGAGAGCAGAGGGCCGAGGACAGGCGGACAATGCAGCTGGTGACAGTTTTATTTCCTTTTAAGCAATTCAGACTTCAGAGACTCTGCTCCCACTGAGGCTCTTTGTAGTGGTGAGGAGTAAACTCTTTGCCTCTGCTTTTGTTTCCCGTCCTTGTATGTGACTTAGATCCCAGCGCTGTGGACCGAGGCTTTGAAAGCAAGCAAACCTCCTCTCACAGCATGTCCTTCAGATGGAGACTTATTACCAGAAGACATTGCAAATGCCAGAACTTTGCAAGGCTTCAGAAAGTGATTAGATGAGTTCTAGGAAGAAAAAAATCCATCAAGAGCCATTAGGCATTGAGACAAGCTCTGGGACCCAGATGGGTGAATGCCAGGGAAGTGTCCCTCAAGTCTGCCTGATCCCTCCAGCTCTCTCCATCTTTGCCAGGACCAAGGCTGGGATGCTGGGATGAAAGGGCCCTTGATGCGGCCCAGATGTGCTGATCTTGGGTTCTATTTCTTCTTTCTCCTCTCCTTTCTCCTCTTCTCTCTTCTCCTTTCCTCTCCTCTCCACATTCACAGGGGGTTATTGCAGGGTCTCCATGCTGTGCAGGGCTCTTTGCCATTAGCTTCTAGAGTTGTTTCTTTAATCAAGACCTCGTATCTCTTGGCACGGGAGCAGGACAGCAGGAGCACCTGGAGCGCTGCAAAAAAGCCTTTGGGATGAGGATCTGTTGTGGAGCCAAATAGGGGAAAGCAAAGGGAGGTGGCTCTTCAGACAAAACCTCGTTGAGAAGGGGGGCAAAAGGAGGCTGGAGTTGTCCTGGTTTTCACAGCTGAGGCTGGCATGCAGGAAGTGACAAAGTCCAGAAGCCCAAAGGATGCAGCAGGGAGGGCTGTGCCATCCGGATGCATCCATAGGGCTGAGGCTGAGCTTCAGCTGCTGCCAGAGAAACCTCACCACAGAAACAATGGGTTTTGTGTTAAATGTGGCTACAGAATCAAGTATCCACCATGCAGCAACCTAAGGTCCATTTCAGTCCTCTCTACACTGCTTTTAACATTGTGCAACCCCCTGGTCTCGTCCATGCCTCCCAGCTATAGCTGTTGTCAAAATAAAACCCTCCCCCGAATTCATCCTTTCTGGCTCCAGGTCATATTCTCTCAGTTTCAAGCCCATCACCCTGCCCTGCTGGCACCCACAGTGAGATGCTGTTCCTACACCCATACCTGGGTAAAGCTGTGTCCCTGTGAGAGGCAGCATGCCTGACCCTCTTTGGTCCCCAGCTCCGGTATCTCCCCAGTGCCTGCCTGCACTCACACCTGCACTACTTCCCTCCAAATAACTGAGCCAGCCTCATTCTCCCACTCCTGTGTCCATCATCTTTGGGAGGATGAGATCCTGGTCATGCAAATCCCTGTCTGCTTCATCACCTCCTCCCTATCCAGCAGGGAGGCTTTGAGCTGTCTCCCTCTGCCCGCATTCCCAGAGGGACATGGGGATGGAGAAGGGTGAGCACTCGGCTCGTGACTCCTTAGTTGGTCTTCAGCTTTGGTTCCAGTGCAGAGCTGTGTGTTGGGGCAGTATTTCATGCTTGCCAGTGTTGGCTGATAAACCTTTGATTTTCACTTCTGGGAATAATAGCACAGTAATGAATTATATTCACAAGAATAACTGTAATAGTCATAAAACTGCAAATAGAAGAAAACTGTAAATCAGTCACCCCCTTGTAATGTGCTTACTCCATCTGAATCACCCTCCCTGGGCAGATTATCAATTTTATTTGGCTTTTCCGTCCTAAACTTTTATTAAGTGGGGTGCCTCATGCGTAAAGATACCGAGCACAAGCCATATGTTCCAGGGATTTATCTGTTTATTTTGCCTTCCTTCCCTCCCTCCCTCTCTCCTCCTGCTTTGTGGCTCGTGGGACCTGCAGGCAGCTGAGGTGGGACCATAAAAGACACGTGTCCCCTGTGTCACTTTACCTTCATTATGCTGAAGAAATAAGCTGCTGGGTGATGCAGAGGCTTTTCCCTGTGCTTGCAGAATTAGCCAGACCCTGCAGCATGTTTAGACTTCCATGTAATTAAAATGGAAAGCCATTAGCATAGCTCCAGGGTAATCAAGGGGCCACATCCTGGACTACAGCATGTCCTGGCCTGCAGCACAAAGATGCTGCTGCTCTCAGTTGATGCCACAATGCTCACTTGGAGCCCTGAGAGTAAAATGGGGACAGTGAGGGGTGTGAGAGCAGCTGGGGCAGCATCGAGGGAAGGACAGTGACAATTTACTGCTGTGTTGATGAGGCTGAGCATAGATGGAGAACGTGGCTTGGACGGCAGAGCCGCAGCACTAAAAGTGCTACCAGGCATCTCACACTATTCTTGTGCTGCTTTCTCCTGGCCATGAAGGGAGGCAGCAGCAGAGATCTTCTGGGGACAAGCATCTTCTCTTGCTGGGTTACAGCACTGTAACTGAGTGAAGTCCTTGTCTTCTATTTATTGGAGAATCACATAAAGAAATCCCATCTAGTTTGTCACATTGCCCATGCTGTCTTCCACGTTTCCTATCAGAAATCCACTGGTTGCGGTTGTGTAAGGCTGGCATGAGAACAATGTTGAATCAATGCTGATGGGAAAGGTCAAATGAGCTGGGGAAAAGGTGCAAATTACAGACAGCAAAATGCAGCTGTGGGTTTGGTGACCTGCAAGCTGGAGTGGGGTTTGCTTTAGCTGGACTGGAACTTGCCAGGGCCTGTATGTTATTTCATGGCTTTTGGAAGCCCCAGCTGCAGTTTTCCATTGTAACACAGCAGGGAAAAAGGGGAAAACCACAGACAGCGTGATTTATGAGATGCTTCTCTTGGATATTTCCATCTGAGATCTGAAATTATCAAGTAATGTAGAAAACTGGAATTATTGCTCCAACTACTCCCACCAACTGTGCTTTTGCCATGATTTCTTATGCAAGTCCAGCTTCTCCCCTGTGCCAGTAGCCTCCAGTGCTGGATCCATCTGCAGCTGCCTCTGGCCATGCCTCCTGCCCAGCAGCAGGTTGGTTTTGTGGCTCACGGTTAGTGCATTTTGGATAGTCAATGATAGCTAATGGAGCTGAGCCCATCTGCTCCCATCAAGAACTCTTGGCTTGTCTCTTTACAGCTTAGCAGGACCTGAAACACATCTGCTGAGTGAAGGATGTGCTGGAGATGAACATTTTCTGCTCTGGCAAGTAGCTCCTTGCAAGTCTCAGCCTGTTTTCCTGAGTAACAGGAGTTGGGCAAGCGCTTGGGCTGTGTGTATGTGTGATAGTGCCAGCAGCATCCCTGTGGGCTCATCCTCCTGGCATTGCACACATCGACATCACCTGGGTTTTCTTTAGTGCAGGTTCAGGGGTGACCAGAGAAGGGTCAGGGGGCTTTGTGCAGCTCCCTGCGTTGCTTCGTGGAATGTGGTTTCCTCCCTGAACTGCAGAGGTGACTGAGCTGGAGGATAGATGAAGGATAGATGATCTTGAGATAGATGATCTTAAGGTTCTTTCCAACCCTAACTATTCTATGATTCTCTGATTCTATGGTAGGAAGAGAGCACAGTTGCTGCCGTGATTCACGCAGGTGTTTCACTTAGCACCCAGCTCATGCTGTTATCCCACATGGTGTTATCCTGAACCTATGTGATCAAAAAGGCTTGCTGGGGGGAACAAGCAGTTGCTGGTGTAGGTAGAAGAGACTATAAGGCCAGAGTGGGAAAGGCTGGAAACACCACAGCATCTGCTGGAGGTTCAGGCCAAGAGATGATCCCCAGACAGGGTCTTGCTTGCAGGCCCCAGGTGATGGGTTGGCATCTCCTCTCCCCTATATCCGGGGGTCCCAGAGGCTGAGGCAACAAGCACGGGAGCAGAAAAGCCCTGCGGGATGTGCAACCTGCCCTTGGTCCTCCAAGGAAGGCTGCTGGAGTGAGCTGCTGCATGTGCTGCTCCACAGCTCTGCAAGCTGGAGAGAAGCCGTGCTTGGAAGAGGAGGGAAGAAAACCTCATGAGAACTGGATTTTAAAGGTGAGTCCAAAGTTCAGAAGTGGCTGCAGTGTGAACAGAAATCTGCTCTTTGCAGCCGTTTAACAAGGCTGAGAAAGCAGCAGGAGCGTCTTGTGTTGTAACAGCATTAAAAAGGCACAGAAACTAAACAGCACAGATTGAACATGCACCCATGCAAGCTGTCACTCCAGCACCAGTGACCCAGCACCGGGATGATCTGCTGGTGGCCTCAGGAGCAGGTCCAGCAAGGTCCTACTCTGTCCACTGGAGCTGTCATCCCTGCAATGCTCTGCCTGCTGAGCTAGTGCAGGGATGAAAACAGCAGAGTTTTGGTTAACTCCAACCAGAGCAGTTTTGTGTGCAAGGGTCTGTGTTTATATCCCTGTTTTTCCCTTCTTAGGTTGAAGGTTTTCTTGTGTGGAAGGGTCTGGTTTGGGCTGTCTCTGCTGCAGGGGGAGCAGTGTAGTGGGGATGCTGCGGTTGCCTGGCTCCGCTCCCATGAACAGATGAGTTTGCAGCTGTTTCACTGTCCCAGCGGAGTGAATCGATGAGTATGGCTCCGAACTCATTTAGCAGACTTGGAGAGGCAGGTGGGTCTGGCACAGCATCCAGGGTGGAGCTGAGGGAGGCAGAGGGTGAGTGGGACCCTTTCCGTGAGAGTATTGCCTGTGGGTGAGGGATGCTCTCTTGTCCTGACCATGCAAGAAGCTGGTCCTCAGGTGATTTTTTCCAGGGCCTGTGAAGCGCTGGGAGTCCCAGAGAGGCAGATTTTGTTTCTCTCTTATAAACAGCAAAAGACTCCGTGTCTGCTGTCTGGGGCTCTCGCACACACACAGAGTCCCTCTGGGACCTGTGGAAAGAGGCTGATCTGATACTACAGTGCAGGTGTGCCCATTGGTATGAGGCCCCAGGGGCTCTTTGTCCCAGCTAAGGCAAGAGGAGGATCTCCAGACACCACATAGGGCTTGGACAGAATCAAGCAGAAGCTGAGTTCTGCTCATTGTGGCACCTGAAGGGAGTACAGACTCGCTCCATGGGTCACCTCCAGACCTTGCTGCCCCACTGGCATGTGTCCCTTTACCAGGATGCTTCCTGGACAGCAGTGCGTGACTGAGCCAGTGCTGCTGGGGATGGCTCCCCCCGGGCTAATGCAGCCCTTGCTCCAGCCACTGTGGTCACGTCTCCACTCCCTGCTCCTCAATCAAGTTACTGAGTTACCTCAGGCATCAGGAGCCAGCAGTGAGGAGGTACTGGGGGGAAGATGGGCAAGGGATGCTCTTGGTTACTCATTGCCCCACTCTGGGATAGGATTTTCTGTCTTGGAGGTGAATGCTGGGAAGCAGCTCCCTCCTTTCTTCCTTCCCTCCCTCCTTTTTTACCTCAAGCCAAAAAAAAGCTGTGACAGCTTGATTTAGAGCTGGATAATGAGGCAGTGGTGAGGAGGATGAGTACAGCGGGAGCTGCGCCTGCCAAATCATTCGCCTTAATTGATCAAATATTTTTATGCATCATTTATTCCTGTAAGGTGACCATCAGCCCTGCCTCCTGCTGCGTGAAATGGGAAGAGCAATGCTGGGAATCACCTGGGCTGAACCCTGGGGTGACAGAGAGGAGCGGGGCGGGGGGGGGGGTGGTGGCTGCTGAGGACATCCTCTGCCACTGAGGACTTGCCTGCACCAAGTGGATGGTGGATGAGTGGATTCAGCCTCTCCAAGGCTTGCAGCAGGCAGGGGCAAAACACAGGCAGCATCCACGTGGCGGGGCTTGTCCTGAAGTCCTGGCCGAAGCACGGGTGCATCCTTGTATGCCACCCAGGCTGTGCCTGCCCTTCCCTGTGTCCCCAGGGCAGCGTGCCATGGGAGGGCTGCGCCGCTCTTCATCATATGAAGGGAAGCACACGGTGAGCCAAGACAGACAGGTAAGTAATTGCCAGGAAATGTTTCCCCCATGCAATTAAGTTGCTGTAATCACTAAATCCCTCAGGCAGAGCTGAATCTGTTAATCTACAAAGAAAGAACAAACCAAATCCATTCCTTGTTGGCTTTTATCTCACACCCTCCTGCTGCAGGATACCAGTGGTGGGGAATCTCTCTTCGTGTGGGAAGGATGGGGAGGCACAAAGCTCTCATTCCAGCCTCCTCCCTTGGACATCGCTGCTCCAGGTCCCTGAGCCTCCTGTGTCTCCTGTGTCCTAGGTTTAGGCTGGCTGGCACAGAGCTGGGGATCCCCGTGCCCACCCAGGCTTTAACACACGGCATTTGCCACCATGGAGAAGAGCCGCTGCTGAATGGGCTGTCAGACCTGGGTGGGTTGTGGTGAGAGCCAGCAGGCAGCAAACCTCAGGATCCTTTTGGAGCTCCCTCCTGTCTGGCCAAGCTCAGATGAGCTCCATCACCCCCATGGGAAGCAGAGATCCCTTCTCTCTGTGAGTCTTCTCACAGTCTTCTGCACTTTACCTTTGTTCAGAGCAAATCAAGTGGCTTAAGATTTCCTTGATCACACACCCAGGGATGCTCCATTATACTCCTGTGCTCCAGGGATGAGCAACTAGACCACGAAGTTTCGGGAGAAGGCTGGAAATCCTGGAGACATCTGAAACAGAGTTGGATGGAGGTGCATTGATAACTGGAGCTGAGTCTCCCAGCCCAAACTCATAGGAGGAAGGTGTCTGGCCTGTGCTCCTTGCTGCCAGTCGAGGAGGACTCTGTGGCTGAGGCATGCCAGGAAGAATTGCTGTTCTTTATGACCGCTAATGGTATTTGCAGCTCTGCATTTAAAGATGATGATAAAGGTAATCAAACTGCCAGGAACAAAGACAGATGAGCTTGCTGGAGCCAGCGAGGGATTCCCTGCTTTCAGTTAACAGCCATGATTTATATTTCATTCGCACCTACAGACTTGGAGCAAGGAGCAGGGCAGCAGTGCTTTACAGAAACACTGCAGGGAGAGGTACAACAGACACTGGATTTATCTGCACTTCAGCTTTCAGACCTGTTTGTGCCTTCTTTAGACATCACCATGAAATATCTCAGGGGTTATTCACTTTACCTATAAAACATTTAGACGAGCAGAATTCCCTGATGAGATAACAACCAGCAGCATAACTTCCTGCAGTTGGATGTGTCCTGACAACCAGCAACCCCCATTCCCTTCCTGCTCCTCCCAAGCAAGATTTTGACAAGGTCCCAGCAACAGACACCACAGTCCCTATGACCTATCCAAGCTATGAAGTACACGGTTCTTTCACAAGTAGGGCCTGTGACAGCAGCAGCAGGGATGAAGGAAGAGGAGGGAGGTGTAAGGTCTCAGCAGCTCCAAAGCCACTGACCTTAGCCTGCCAACAAGGTCCAAGCTCAGATCTCTGATGGATGTGGATCCCTCACTGTCTACCAGAGGCATTTCTTGCTACTCTCCAAGCCCTCTCTTTATCATGATTCCTTCCTTTCTTCTGTCTTCAGTTGTTGTCTCTTTTCTCATCTTACCTTTGCGCAGTGACAGCAGGGACAGCCGGCAGCCTTACTTCCTTTGTGACAAAGTCATTCAGCATGGGGTTGTGCCTGTGCTGATACCGTATCCACACAACCTGTCTTTCAGGGATCCTGTTTGCTTTATTTCTGTGGATTAAAAAAGCCCAGACCCAAACCAAGCAGCAAGAAAACAGCCTTACTAAGAAGAGTTCCAGCAGTTAATTAGTCTCAGCATTGAAAGGGCCACTGCCCGGCAGCTAAAAATCATCATGTTGGAATGGTGAATTAAGCCAGCCAAGCAATAAATCTGAGCAACAAAACAGTCCCTTTAGCTCAGAGGAGCTCTCTTTCCTCAAAACACTGATAAATGGCTTCTTCTGGGAGTCCAAGAGGTCATCAAATTAATAAAGCATTTCAAGTAATGTATGGAAGTGAAGTGACACCCTGCTGCAAGAGATTTGCCGTTAAAGCCAACTCTCTGTAACTGAGCGTGATGCGGAGATGATTTCCAAAGCAAACCCGTCCTCTAATTTAGGACAGTTGTCCGAACTCCTTCATGTCTGTTCTGGTCCGTTGTCTTCCACCCCAGTCATTATTTAAGAGAGATAAGCTTAAGAAAAACTGACAAAAGAAAGAACAATGAAAAACTTAGATTCTCCCTTTAATCAAGATACTCAGAGTACTTACCATGAAGGAAAGTGGAGGGAAGGGACCAAGGAGGGAAAGTAAGTGAAATGCTGAAAAGCTCTCAAGATAATGGCAGAACACCATACTTGTTTTCTTCGCAGTGGCTGCTTTACATCTCCCACTGCATACATGTACAAAGCTATGGCAAGAATGCTGCACCCAAAATACTGGATTTACTCATATGACATGAGTAGAGGGAGGGACTGTTGGCTGCTAGCAGTACTGTCAGGGACATTCCCATGACAGCAAGAAGGTCCAAAGTCTAAGAAGCAACATTCAGACATCCAGGCGTTAAATAAACAAAAGGAGTTTGACTTTCAGTTAAATTCTGCAGGTTTAGCCTGAACACAGAATGATCTCTTATGACATGGCAGGCACATAAAGCCAAGTAAAGTCCCTGCTTTATGTCACCCTCTGATTCCCTTCCTGGGTGTTTGGGGTGGCCCAGGCTGTCCTCAGTGCCCTGATCTTCAGAGGAAGAGAAAGTAGCACGGGGCACAATTGTCACTTTCAGCTCTTCTAGATGGCCCATAACAGGCCTTATGCCAAAGGCAGAGAAAGGGAAAGGCAAGGGGAACTGCAGCTATCTAAGACTACTTGACTAGAGTTTGAGTAATGGCAGCTCAACACATCCCCTCACTTTCCACTTTCTGCAAGCTTGTATTACACTTGGCATGATTTAACGTGAAATATGTATTTAATAAAATCATAGCATAAAGAGGCACTGAGCAGGACAAATAGAAAAAAGAGCTAGCAACAGCCTCTGCAATATTGCATCCACCGGGTGCCCTTCTTCATGAAATCCTGGCCCGGGCTTCATCTGCCCTTGATTTACTCAGAGTACAAACCTCTTGAGACAGCCTCCAGCACATTTATACACTGCAGTGCTCTGCCCTTCTAGCGCTCAACCTAACACTCATCATTAGTGGTGCTGCCCTCGGTGCTGTATGGGGACTGCTGATGTCCTGGGGGAGCTCTTCATCACCCTCCCAGTGCCTGATATTCAATCTCAGCAGCACACACACGATGGTGGCTCCAGCCTCTTCACAGACCTCATTGACAAGCAGCAGAAACCCCAGATACCATATGGAGCGTGGATGCAGATGGATGGACATATGCGTAGTCTGTGTGCACCCCTGCTGACGAGCACATCTCAGCACAGGCATTAACACTCCAGTCTATGGGTTTGTGTTTGGGGCGTGCAAGAGAATCTTTCTCACATAAAATAAATAAAATACATTCTGAGCAGCTTGGGATGAAGCCAGTCTAATCCTTTTATTCCTTCCAAAGGAAATGATTCCATATTCAGGGCACTGTGCAAACAATTAATTAGCCTAACAAAAATGAAAGGCCTAATTGCTCGGTATTATTACAATCATTGGCAGCCAGGCGTGACCAAAGAATAGGCACTGTCTTACCAGGGATAAAGCTCAACTTTCCAGCTTTGGGGGCTTTTGTGATATTTGGACGTCTAACAAAACAGGGGATTTTTTTGGAGTGATGGTGTAATTCCCCCTTCCACACGCAGAAAAGGTGGCAGTGTTTGAAGACCTCAGCTATACAATAAAGAACATGGACAGAGACTCAGCTGGGTCTCTTGACAGAAGTCGATAAAGCTGTAACTTGACTGAGATGAATGAAATGGTGGTGTCTCCATTGCGTGTCTCTCCTGGAGACCTGACTCACCGGATGAGAGTGCTGCAAAATTAAGGAGAACTGTAGTTTTTAAGGAGAAACACCTTAAATTAAAGTACAACCGTTCTTAATGCAGCTCCCTTTTCAATGAGTTGTTGTTATCCAAATGGAAAAGTGCTTTAAACTCATGCAGATGAATTTCTTCACTACGGATAGGATCACAAATCAAGTTACAGGAGCTTTGAGAAACTGAACTGTTATCATTCATGCGTAACTCGTAACATAGAGATAGAAAGCAGATGCTGACTGAACACTGACCTAGCCTGAGGAGTGTGGGTCCAATAGTTCTTCCTTTAAGCAGCTGATTCTCACAGGAAAATCCCAAACATTCACCTTTCATTGTAGGATCTACTTTGCGCAGAGGCTGTGACCAGGATAATCCTTATAAACAATGTGGGGGAAGTCTGTTCTCATTCATTATTGACTGTATTTAGAGGGTTTCTCAGCAAGCTGTGTTTCTGGTGTCTGGGATGGGTTGCAGTTTAAACTAACTAGGGGCACTTCTCCTCTGTGCTCCAGAGCTGCAGGACATGCCCATACAGAAGACATCCATTATCATACAACCTCACAGGCTCATGTGGGAGATACAGCTCCAGGGGTGGTGGGTAAGTGCCTTTGCTTAGGGGCTTGGGACCGCCCCCTGGCAGTTTAATACACTGAACTGATTGCAAGGGGATCAGGAACCCAAGCCTGGTTACCAAGATGAGTGGGATGGCCCCCTCCCTCCCACTCTCAGTATGCTTAGCACAGCACTGAGGGGTGTTATACCCTCGCCAGGTAATTAAACAAACCGCTGCAAAACTTGCAAAGAGCAAGGGTGAAGTCAGAGCTCCATCTCCTCCATCTCAGGGGATGCGCTGAGAGCAGCACACACACCTATCTTGGCACAGGAGTGGAAATTTCTGCATGCCATCTCAGCAACTCACTGGCAAAAAACACGATGCAGACTCGGTCACTTGAAGCCTTTAGATACTCCACATTAGTGTTGTGCTGCATTTTAGGAGGTAAGTTGTGTCCAAATATACTGGGGTTTGAGGGGGACTACAAAAAAAAGAGAGGATTACAATATAGAATAGTGCAGTCCTGTGAAAAGAACAGAAAATACAGGTTTGTGGCTGCAGGTCACCGCACTTCACAATCACCTTCTTAGCTTGCAAAAGTGAACTCAAGAATATAGGGGTCCTCCCGAAACTATTTCAGGCCTGGAACCAATTCATTTATGCATCTGGTGACAATTATTACACATGCTGCTGAGCAATGACAGACCTAAAGATGATCTTAAGGTCCTTTCCAAGCAAACTATTCCATGATTCTGTATGATTCTATGTCATTGCAAATGACTGAATATCCCAGAAACCTTTGACAGGCTGGCTAACAACAACTGCTTAGCTGAATACAGCTGCTATTTTACCTCAGACAGACAGGTACTTACAGATAAACAAGAAAACTCTCACAAAAGAAAGATTTTGTTTTGAATTTATTTTGCAAATCTACCAATTTGTTTTATGAAAGTATGAAATCCTACGTGGTTACATTAAGCAGTTACATTACAATCCAGGTAATACAAATAGCCACTACAAAGTTAGTTTTAGGTACTCTTGGATAAGAAGTAGATTTTACATTATTTAAAGTAAGTCACAAAGAAAAGAGAAAACAGCCTTGTGATTGTCAAAGAATTTAGTTTAAAGCAAGGAAACCAGTGTAGATTCTCCTCATCCTGTGGAGAGTTAAGAGAGAAACACTGATGTTTACATAATCTTTCAATGTCAATGATCAATTCAATGTATCAAACAGATTTAAATGCCCACATCTACTCAGGATCAAGAGTACATGTTGTTTGGAAATCAACGTCATGTGAAATTACATTTACCGTACAACATCACCATCGTCCTTGCTTTCAGATGCATAAAAATCCTGTAATATCATTTGTAAAATACACCGGAGCTTCAAATCTGCTCTAATTAAATTCAGTGGGAGCAGGATCAATTTCTACATTTAATAAGTACTCCTGATTTACTGAAATCCTTACAAACAGCCTCCTTCCCAGGAAGGAAATTAATTTAGCAAACAAAACACTGCAGTAACTCAGGAAAACTCTGCTTTGCTATCAAGCAACACACTGCAACTGCATTTATGAGGATCTTTACGCATCCCCACTCATGCCTCTCCACTGGCAACAGGACTCAGGAAGACACCAGTTACTGCGATTAGTAAAAACTCGGAACTATGTAAATAAAGTGTAAATATCGAAGAACAGATTGAATTCATTTAGCAACCACTCTCCTGACACCCATCTGACACACCTCTAGTGTCATTCTGCTGACTGTAAGCTGCCACTTCTGATGAGACACCTGTCAATCACAACTGCATAACTGCTTCTCAGGAAGCGATTAAATGGAGCTTTGATTTTGTCGCTGCATCTCTACATGTGTATGTAGTCAGGGGCAAAATGTCCAAGACGCTAGTGCTGCATACAACGCAGCAGTTTCACAGAAGCAAGGAGAGCAGCTCACGGGGAAAAAAGGCAGGTGCAGGCACAATCCTCATGGCCTGTGGCACAACAGAGATTAAAGCAGATCATTCTCTCTTGAAGCCTTCACCTCTTTCAACTAGGACATCCAAAAGGGTGTAAACCCCACAAATCTCCACTCATGCAAGTGCAACAAAGCTGCAGAGCCAGTTGTAGCGCAAAAGTGAAGCCAGAAGCATCTCAGCAGGGCTCCTAAGAGAACTGGGCATTTAATCACAAGAATATCTTTTAACACTGATCACCTCAAAAAAACTTAAAAAAATCCATACACGTTACACAAACCTACATAAACTTTTCACCTGGACATAAAGTGACATCAAACTATGGAAGCAAAAAAGAATTTACTGTTGAGGGCAGTAACTGCTCTAATTCTCTGCAGAAGGCTTTATTCCCTTGAAGCAGATAAAGTTTAGTACAGTCTTGGAAATAGTACCAAGCTGGTGGGAATGCTGCTATAACGCAGGTTAGCAATTTTCTTCCTTCCTGAAAAACATCACTCTTACCTGACAGGCCAAAGCCAACTACGGTGCATTTACTGGTGGCTGACTGCAGAGCTCTCCCCAGAAGGTAGTTTAAAATGGTAACAGATGCTTTACTTTCCCTTTCTCTAATATGACTTGATAAATATAATTTTCTCAGACCCTTTGTTATGAGCATGCATTACAACAGATGGCCCCACCCTGGTTTTACCACTCTGCCTGCCTGTTTTCCATCTCTACTCATGTAAATGTAATGTCAAATCCTCTTAAGAATCCTGAGCAGCCGTCCAGAATCATTTGTTCAACTGACATTTCTGTAATAATAAGGAAAAAAAAAGAGTTGTGGGGAATTAAATGGTGCTCCTGTTGCCAAGTTGTTAAAATTATATGGCAATATGCTTCCAGTAGTTGTAAGAAATTAATTTGTGGAGTGCTTACAAGCTTTACATCTACTAAATCTCAACAGGATACAAAATGCTATTTAAGTGATACAGCTTACAAATGTTAAGGAGAAAAGGAAAAAAATCAGCACCAAAGAGTGAAAGAAGAAACTAGATTCTTGTCTGCACTCTGACTCCCGGAGGCTGGATCTCTACAGCCATGCAGGAGATCCTTGGTGAAGTACTTATGTGTCTGCAGGTGTCAGCACCTGCACTTCTCCCTTCAGTGATAAAGACAGGGCATGCTCAGGGAGACACCCCATCCCTGCAATCAGTGGCTGGCAAACAGCTCAGCCAGCCCCTCCACTAACTACTCTCTCTTCTACTGCTTTCTCAAGGTACTAGCCAGAGCAAAGTGAGTCACCACTTTTCACCTCCTCTATTATAACGTTGTTCAGAAAGAAGTGCCCAAGACACCTGACCTGTAGATGAATTCATTTCTACATGACGCCACTATGCGATTACTGCCATTCTTTTCTCACAACAATGTCAAATACAATAGAAAGCTTTGGATTTTCTATGGTGAGTGAAATCAGCAAAGTCAAAAGTCAGACTACGCTGGCAGTGCTGTTACTGCTCCATTCTGTAAGACAGAACCAGGGTAAGGCGCTTTGGCAATCAGCACCAAGTTTAAGCAATGAGCTCTGTAACAATTTGCCCTCCACACACTAGAGTATGCCCAAGTTTTCTGCAGATGTATGGAAAACTGAGAACACCTGGCTGCTTCCTAAGCTGCTTTGAAACTACAGCAACTCTTTGAATCCAGCAGCAGATCCTGGTCCTATTCTTTTCCTAGGTACAGTACATTTTGATAGCAACATAGAAGCACATGACACAGAGCAGACTTGTTCAAACTCACCATGACTCTGATGGGCTACACACACCAAGAAGCAATTCAAAAGGAGCAGGCAACTCGATGCATCAAGGACAACAACACTGACTCAAAGGAATTCCAGCTCCACTTTGTGAGGGAAGAAAGAGTTCACAAAGGAAGAGATTTTATTGCAAGTTCTACCCCTCGGCTTGGCCACTTCTAATATGGATCAGAAGTATCAGAAGCTACCAAGGAGCCAAAGACAAAGAATTCCTGTTTCGTAAATATTTTGAGTGTAGCAAGCCTGCTTTAAAAAGAAAAGCCACTGCACAATATTCCAAATGACCCTTCTATAAGAAACCTGAAATCATTCAATCAACACCGACAGAGAACACCAATTTCTGTAGCAGTTCTGGCACCTGGCAATTTGGAAAACTCTTGTGCATATGAGACTGAGGCAGATTGTTTGCAGACCCCTTTCTTGTAGCATCCTAGGGTGCCTGTGCTTCCTTAACAGCTCACTGCTGGACTCAGCAGGTGCCCTCCTCAGAAGGTGCAAATTGGCAGCTATCATGAGAAACAGTGTCAATGCTCTGCACTTCTGACTGCGGGTGAATGGACACCTGAACAGCTATCTCCTGACCTGGCTCATTCATGGACCCATCGTCTGAATCCCCAGCTGGCGAATTGCTGCGCTTCATCTCAGGGTTGATGGGGTATATGGCAGCTTGGGTACCACAGGCTTGGGGCTGTTTTTCCTCCTTAGCAACTTCATCGGGATCGTCAACTCGCACAGCCTCAAAGATCTCCTCCATGAATGCCCTGCAGTTAAGGATCAGAGGTGGAAGAGGAATGCTTCTGGCAAGCTCTTCAATGTACCGAGCAAACTCCATGGTCTTAAACTGAGTGACTTTGGCCAACTCTAGTGTTTTGGCAGATGTAATGATAGGGATACGTTTGGCTATCTCAAAGGCCTTCTGAAGCTTCTCAGCCCCTTCCGTCCTGAAGAACTCATTGATAGCCTTCTCTGTTTTGCGGAGGTGACTGCTCATCATGCACAGACGGGTTATGTTTAAGATGAGGGTGATGGCAAAGGCAATGAGGCACACAATCATGTAGTAGACACTCATGTCTCCTGAGATGAAGGTTACCCTTAGGGTGACTGTGTAGTACAAGGTGTCATTACGATTAACTCCTGCACAGGTGTATCGGCCCCGGTCAGCAAAGCTGACCTTTGTGATGTTAAGGGAATTCTCAGCAATCTTCCACCGGCCACCTGGAGAGACAAAAGGAATAAAGTGAGCTAAAGAAACAAAAATCACTGGGTAAACTAGACACAAGATGGTCGCTTCATCAATGGGAGACAGAGCTTGGAAATAAGCAGTCCGTTTCTAGCACAATACAAACAGTACACCAAGGACTGAAATTTCCTTCTCATGCCTGTGATACAGACAGCCATAATCCAGTTACCAATCTGACTGCTTAACGGTAAATTATTCTTCATGCTTGCTGCTCTGGTTTTATTTCTTCCTCTCATCTGCACGTTCTCGAGTGCTTTCGGACAGCTAGCTCTTTGTGACAGTGAACCTAGTTCTTCACTAGTGCTTCTCATTGACTGTGTAACACTATGTTGAAAGACTGTCACTATAAAGTCTAACTTCCCACATTTTCAGAGTCAGAAGTGACCCATAAAAAAGATCTGACTCTGTAAATGGCTCTGCTGGCAAAAGAATCCCAGGATTTTCTTGAGATGCAGTTTTCTGCTGAGCATGCAGTGCTGATACACAAATCCCATGCAAGGGAAATCAATGAGAGGTTTGCTTTCCATGGTGTTTCCTACACGTTTATAACTTAGGGGGAAAAATTGTTTTCATTCTTCTAATTACTCTACTTTGAACTAATCTCCAGATGGCATTATAACTACAAAGAGGTTACTGAATACTTAAGGCAGAAAGATGGCCTCTGAGAAGATCCTATCAATTAGCTTGATGACCTTCATTAATACTAATAGAGTAGAGAAAACCACATGCACCTCTAAAAGACATTATTTTGTGAAAATTAAAAACTACAGGGACAGACCTTTAAGAGCCAATGCTAGGAAAATACATTCTCCCTCTGCACAAAGAGGTTAAATAGCATATATTTCATCATTGGCCATTACAAACTGTGTTCGTTTCCACAGTCATACTGGTGCATAAACCAGAAGATAAATGTAGTAAGTTACCCCATGCTTTAAAAAATCCTGTAACAAAATTAAAGCTTCGATTGCCAGCTGGGAAAGGGCACAAACTGAGGAAAATTGTGTTTAATTCATGTGTTTGGAAAAATATAAGCCAGAGCAATAATAAATAAAACACCAGTTAGAATCTGGTAGGATGCAGAATCATTTCTACTGTGTGCCACTGTAGAAGGATGGATGGGCTAGGACAGAACAACTCAGCTATAATTCACATGCCACATGGCAAAGGGCTTTGATTTGCTCTCTCCTTATCTCCCAACTGTAAAAATGGGAGGATAGGAAGATAAAATGATAATAAAGTCCCAGAGGCTTTCAGATACTTTGTATATAAGGGGAATACTGAAGGACAGAAAGCAGCAGGAAAGCTCACCTTCATCTTCCTGTTCAAGTAGGTGTCCTCTGGAGTTATACCAAAGAATATATTCATACTGGCTGATGTTCAGTTTACATTCAATTAAAATACTGGTCCCCTCTTTTGCTATGATATCATGGTGTGCTGGAGAACTTATTAAAGCTTGAGGTACCATATGAAGGGGTGCATTGAAAGACCCAAAAGCAACTGTCCTGTTAAAAGCTACATTTTCCAGTGTAAATCCAACTGAAAGATCAGCACTAACAGTCAAAATTAACAGGCAATAGCTGAGCTTCATGGGAAGCCAGAGAAAATTCTTCTTTCATTTAATTTGAAGAAATGAGGTCATATGATATTAAGCTGTCTGTATTGCTCTGAGACAGGAGAGGAGGCTCTCGATTTGCTCAGCGACAGAAAATGTCTGGGATCCAAATGCACTTTCAAGACCATCAATATTAGAAGTGGAAATTGGAAATCCAACTGGAAAAAAAAGAGAAAAAGAATTAACTTTATTAATGACAGCAAGCTTATGGTGTGTTCTAATTTCATTTCCAGTAAACAGATTTCAATTAGCATAATACAAACTGTCAGCTAACAGGTTCCAAACCAGCACTTTGCTCAGAACACAGTAATGAAACAAGGGTAAGAAGGCATTAGCACAACCTTAGGTCCTCTGGATGTTCATCTTCCCGTCCAAATAAATAACTTCAGGAACAATAATCATTAAGGGGAGAAAGGCTTTTAAAAAAGAACAAATTGTTCAGACTACTCAAAATGCAGAACTATCTTTATGGTCAGAAAGTGAATTCTGCATGTGTTAACAGAGAAAAAGTGCTTTCCTAATAGAGGAAGATAAAGAAGAAAAGAGGATATAATTTCTGCCTCTCTCCCCCAGAACTGCTTTTAACAACTGGCTTTCTAAAGACGGTCTTTCATTTAGCCTCTAGGAAAAAAAAGCAATGCACACACACTTCTGTTTTTCAGCATTTATACATCTACTTACTTGATTATAGAAGCACAATCAGATATCTAAATGCTATATAAAATGCTTCTGATTTCTTGCTTTGGGAAAGCTCTCGTGGCAGTTATCTAAAGCCACAGCGAGGAAGCCTCTTGCTGAATATCAGGACACTGATGTCTAAACATACTTCCTTTTTTGCAATGTCTCTTGCTGGTGCTGCTGTATTTTCTAATTCTGCCTCCTTTTTTCTTGTATGTTTTACAATAAGCTCCTGTTGAAAATCTTCTGATTTATGCTGCCACATCTCATGGGTCAGACCTTGTTTCTCATCTTCTCTACCCAAATGCTGGCCTGTATTTCCGAGCAATTTGAAAAATGGTTTTGTCTAAGGATAGAATTTGCACTCTTCAAATTAATGTGCACAAAAGGTATTTCAGGAAATCAGGATACAGCATTTATGTTCTTTGCACACAAGGAGTTTCCTCTTTTAAAAGCCAGAATAAAACCAACTGAGAACAAAGTGAGATGACACCAGTAAGAGAAAATCTGTAATCAGTTTTCCTGGAAGCCTGATTTGTGAAAATTTCTAAGCTAATATGCATTCCCTGAAGTTATGACTCCATCCAGACTGCCCCAGAGCCCCCAAAACCCCACAGTTTACAAAGCACAGAAGCCACAAGCCAAAATGTTATCCGAAAGAATACCTCACTTCATCCCACTGACTGTGTGACTTCAGCTATATCACCTTTTTTTCTACCAATAACAAATGCCAGGAGACTTAAATTTCATAAATATCACAACACAAAGGAATGCAATTTCTTAATAAATAATGCATACACTTCCATCCTTCCGGAATCACCAACTGACACTGCCTAAAGGGGACAGAAACCCTGCATTTCTGAAAAAGCATGTAATACAAATAAACACAGGTGATTTGTACAAATTGTCTTTCCAACAGAGAAAAACAGATTCAAGCATGAGAAAATTTGCTGATAACACATTACCCAGACTAGGAATTCTTTTCCGTTAATTTGTGGAAGGTCAAACCAGACCCCAGACAACATCTGACGAGAAACATATTAACTGACCCACTTCTGCTGAGGCTGTTGCCAAAACTAGTCTGACAAAGAAAGCAAACAAGACAGCTGCGTCCAACTCTCCTTCAAGCTTGACTAACCAACTCACCCACTGAATCCTGCAAGAAAAGCTCGAAAACAAGCTCTCTGGTTGCTTCCGTGTAAACAGCAATCCCTCCATCTGCCCTCTTTTTAGTTGGCCCCACTCTGTTTTCTATCATGCATTCATTTAAGATGAGACCAACGCTGAGAGCTCAATTATGCCATTGTTCTGAAGAAGCTACTTTCCCATAGCTAAATGGTTAAAAAC
The DNA here is from genome assembly GCA_024733675.1 of Psilopsiagon aymara. Taxonomy (NCBI): domain Eukaryota; kingdom Metazoa; phylum Chordata; class Aves; order Psittaciformes; family Psittacidae; genus Psilopsiagon; species Psilopsiagon aymara. The sequence goes on along the minus strand of JANRGW010033041.1, from coordinate 27,989 downwards.
GTTCCCAAGGCCTCTTTAGTTCCTGTTTTCCACCAGTTACCCATTAGGGAAAGTGTTGCTGAGCCCTGCTGCCTCTGGAGAAGAGCACCCCAGCCACATCAACTGCATAAGACAATACTAAGGTTGCTGCTGATCAGCAGCTACTCTTCTGTTTGACAGTGTGGGCTTAACCTTCCTCTTTCAGACCCCTATTATTTTCAAGAGTGCTTCAGAGCCTTCAAAAAGCTGCTAACGACTGAGCTGCTTATTGGTTACCTTGTGCAGACTTCTTGAAAGCAGGATTGTTAGCAGTTTGTGGACCACTGACATTTGAATTGCTGGAGCTGCCATTTGAGCCTGTCACAGCTTGTGCTGTGATGACAGATCTTCAGCACACAGCACCCCACAACCCAGCCGCCTTCAGTTAAAAATGCCACCACACTTAATGGCTTTTGCATGCATCAGGACCTGACTTTACAGCATTTGAGGCAGTTACAGCTGATGACAGCTCTGCAGTGAAGACAAACCCTCATCTTCAGGACCAAATCAAACACGTAACTTACAGTCCTCTAAAACAATAACCTCCCAACTAATCATGTTTGAGATTTATTAGAGAATAATTCCAGGACCTCTTGTACTTTGACTCAATTATTGTAATTTTAGATTATAACATTCAAATTGTTAAGAGTCCCAAGAGTCTGTGACACTCCCAAAACGACATCAGGAACCTCAGTCAATTATTTAACACAAGAAATACTCATCAACATTTTCCCTCCTAAGACAATTATCTTCAGTAATTGCATATGCTCTCCAATATATTCACACTGAGCTTGCATAATGGGTAAAACATCAGTGATGGGTCATTGAGTTTTACTATTAAACTTTTCGAGGACTGATTAATTAGAAATTGTTTGTCACGTTTTGCTTTGCAAAAGCCATTACTGCTAAGCAGACAATGATCTCTCACTGCCCAGTGCTGGGAAAAATGGAATGGCTTGTGAAATCCATATTCTTCAACCACCACACTTATGCAAAACAGCTGCTGGAGCTGATAAAGGATCCAAAAAGGATAAAGCATACACAGCACCTACACTGCAATTCTTCCAGAAAGCATTAAGCCCAAGCAAGATGAAATGTGCAGAATAGAAATTGGCTATTTTACAACTGAACCTGAAATTGAGCTGCACATACTTAACCTTTATTAAACCGTAGGTTGTAACAACAAATAGCAGTTCAAAGATAAAACGCCATGATGCATATGCTTGTGTGAGTCATCTTTGGCTCTTATCCTGAAAAAGCATATTTGTATTTAACTTAGAGAGCTGTAAGTAGTCCCACTGAGGTCAATGGAGGTACTGATAGCACTTAAAATCACACACATTTATAAGGCACTGCAAAATTGGGGCCCAAGAGGTTGCCAGCTATATGGCTTTACATTCACAGCTAATAACATCACTCCATACCTGGAGAAAAGTGAAGCCATAAACCCAGACACACCTGACAGACCACAGACTGTTCTGACTGCCACTTCCGCCTCACAGCGTGGAAACATATTCTGGCATTCACAACTGGTAATAACACGCACTAAATAGATGTAAATGGATCACTCTGCACTGAGTGCACCCTTCTACTCGCAGTGTGACTGTGACCACCCTCTGACGCTCTTTTAAATCAGAGAGCTGCATCTGACAGAGCCCTTAAGTCACTAGCTCCTAGGAAGTTAATGGAAACAGATGCATGGCCTTGGCCAGAGCCTCACTGGTGTTCCGAGCGTGGCAGAGGCTACAGCGAGTGCCCACCTTCCACCAGTACCAGTGAAGGCTCCTCGGGTGAGCGGCTGCACCGGCAGCCCAAACCCAAACAGCTCTGGGAGCAAATCTACAAGAGACCAGAGCAGACCTCGCTGGTGAGTGGCTTTTGCCACCTATGCAGTCCTTGTGTGCCTAACACAGGTCACAGGTAGCTCACGAGGGGCGCGGGATCGGCTGCACACGAAAACACGGTTGTTGTCGCGGTCAGCTAAACACCATCAGGTACAGCACTGCACAGAACCCCCATCCTGTCCCCAGCTCGGGTCAAACCCCGCTCAAGCCGGGCTGCTCCAGGCCGCGGGGAACACATCCACCCTGTATCCGAGGGACCCCGCCACCCTCCGGCAGCCGAAACAGCGAGGCCGGGCCCAGGGTCCCCCTCAGCAGCGAGGGTGGCCCTGAGCTTCCCCCGAGTGCTCCCCGGAGCAGCGCGGCCCAGACCCGCTCCTCACCTCCGCCACCGCGGCGCCGCCGCCCGGATGTGCTCCCCGCGCACCCTTCCGGGCTGGGCCGCACTTCCGCGGGGTGCCGCTCTGCGCCTCCGCTCGATGGTTACGGTCCGCCCGGCGGGGGAGCGCGGAGCTGTCCCGGCCCGGTGGGTGAGGGGGGGGGGACGACCGGGGCCGCGGGTACGAAGGGCTCGAAGTGTCCCTCTGTGGGCCCGGGGAGTGCTGAAGTGAGGAGGGCTCGGGGGGTATGCGAGGGTCCTCTGTGGAGCAGTCGGTACCGGTAGGGGGGTTTGTGGGCTGCTGGGGGGCCCTTATAGGGCAGGAGTTCCATGCCCCGGGGGGTTTAGAGAATGAGGGGTCCCTGGTGAGCTAGCGAGCCCCAAGTGGGGTGTGTGGGACCCTGGAGAGAAGGGGAGGCAGGGAGGCCCCGAGGGCTGGGTAGCTCAGGGGGTGCTGCAGGGTGCGGGGTCCCACTAACTACTATGGGGGGAGCCATGGGGAAATGGGGTGGGGGTCCCGAGCCACCCCGAGCTGGCCTCTTCGTTCACTTCAAGCCAGCAGAAGCCGTGATTGGGGGTAGCTGCCCTGATTGTGTCTGTGGCCGGCTGCGAAGGGCTGCAGCTTCATGCCGGCAGTGATGTGAGGTGCCCGGTGTGACCCTGCCTGTCCCTGCCAGTCCCTGCCTGCTGTTGTTGCCCCCAGGTTACTGCCCTGGAGCTGGTGCGGTGCTGCCAGCGCGGCCGGGAGGAGAGCAGAGAGAAACCTCTGACCCTGTGAGCGGGCTGCGACGTGGCAGCGCTGTTCATGGGCCACCGTCATCCCCCATGTGCGGTGTCAGTGACGGATGAGTGTGTTTCAGGTGCTGGGTGGTGGTAACGCCCTGGTGAACACCCTCAGCCCTAAGCGCAGGAGCAAACCAGTTGTCTCTCTCCTTGTCTGGCTTTCTGACAGCTATCCTCACTTTAATGGAGCCCCCTTCAAAGCAGCCTTCCCAAGACGTTTTCTTTCCCTGTTTTTCGTGAAGCGAGTCATGTATTGAATTATCTGAGGACCTCTTGTACCTTTCATTTGCTTTTCATAATTAACAAGCTGTTTCTTTACTGTGGAGAGGGTGCGTCACTTAGATAAAGCCAAGTGGTTCTGTGAGACTTTAAACTTCCAAGTGTGACCTTTTTTCCAGTCAGATGTAACTTGGTGTACACATTTGCCTAAAACTGTTATCTGTTTGCACAGGTACGTGTGGCAACATGGAGGGTTTTCTGTCTTAGTTTAATTGTTTAAAACACAAGCGTGATGCTTCTGAACTAATGTCAGAGTGTACAAGGGAGTGGTTGTTTTATCTGCTTTGATTTCTAGGGGTGTTTGTAGTCATGTCTGAGAAAGACAGTGGTGAAGATCCAAAAGAAGAAACCTCTAATGAAGATGGAAATGAACACAAAGCAGAGGACCTTGGCAGCACTGAGAGCAATCAAGAGAAAGAGCAAGAGATCGAGCCTGTGCCTATGACTCGGAAAAGACCTGAACCCAAACCCGCAAGTCAGCATGCTGCCACAGAAAAGCCTGCAGCTGAAACCCTCAAGGTATGTTTGTATGCCAGCTCTGAATAATGTGACTTCACATTTCATGGCTTTGGGTACAAAAGAATGCTGAGCGTAAGGCCCACTCCTCTTCTGAAAATTCACATTTATCTTTATCTGAAAGGAAAAAGCTGCATAAAAGTGACACATCACAGCCTGCTTGTGCTCCTCTCCTCACCATAGTATCTACATCACTCTCCTCTTCTTCATTAAAGGCCTCTGATTCTTCAGCTGCAGTTCAGACAGGATGGGGGTACTGGGGAAGCTGGGGGAAATCTCTTCTGTCAACTGCATCTGCTACTGTAGCTACTGTAGGTAAGGCTCTTTCTGGTATTTGATATGTATTTTAACCATTCTTCATGTCTCAACTAATGCTTTTGAGCTTGTTTCTAGAGAAGGAGATATCTGTCATAGCAGCAGTTACTGGAAAAATGTCAAGGGAATTGTTCAAGTAATGGGGAAAACTTGTAGCAAAAGGTACAATGAGATTAAGGAGATTATGCATAGCCAACATTACTTTCAAGCTTTTAAGGTGTTTGCATCATTTTCAGCTGTATTTTAAACTCTTTCTCAGCTTGTATCTGCAACTTGATTTAAAAGCTGAGCTGAAACCTGGGTTTATTACATTGGTAAGCAAGCTGGGTAGCAGTAGGTTTTAGTGCTGGGTGAACTGTCTTAAACAGGAGGAATCCTGAATAATAAAACCCAATATGCAGCCCTAATCGTGTTTCTGATTTGGTTTCTGTTGTATCTCATGGTTAAAGTAATACTGCTATCTTCTCTAGGTCAAGGTATTTCAAATGTCATAGAAAAAACAGAAACAACCCTTGGGATTCCCAGTCCTCGTGAAATCTCTTCAGAAACTAGAGATGCTACAAGAGGTCAGTTTTTTTCTTTGTAAGAACAACACTGAAACATTTCCCGTAACATAATCAGCCCCAAAATAACTTCACCTTCCTCTTCATCTTGCATGTTGAGGTAGATATCTCAGTGCTAAAATAATACTCTAATGCTTACTTCTGTTAGCTCTGAAAAGAAGGTAGGAAAATAATGCCAATTCTAGCCCTGCTCCTGGCTGTCACTTGGTGTTAACTATTTTCTCCATTCTGCAGCTGATAGCATCTTTCTGGGGGAGCAAGGAAGTTAATTTTCTGCCTTCTAATGCAGGAAACGAAAATCCTGGTGCCAGCACCACGGATGCAGTTGAGGATGGAAGTTCCTTTCCCATTGCCGGGGCTCTTGGAGTATTATCAACCATCTCTACTGCTGTCCAAAGCACAGTGAGTGAGTTGGGAATGCAGGAGAAAATGGGTGTAAAGAACACACTGGGTTTTTTGCCTTTCATCTGAAACATCATAAGAGAATGGTTTTAATTCTTATTTTGTGGGATGAATGGTGAGAAAATGTTCCAGCCTTCAGACAAACTTTATCCTGTGCCTTGCTTCTAACTGGTATTTAATGTGTAAGTTGTCCTGAATTTTGATAGTATTAAATGTTGACTCATAACAAAAAAAACTAACGGTGGAAAGCGTGAGGCGTGCATTCCTGTGCATGTCACCTCCGTACCCTGTTGTCTCTGCTCGCTTCCTTTAGAGTATTCGGGTAAAATGCAGGGTCAGACTCATTTCTGGAATATTTCCACTGATTTTCACAGAACTGTCTATAGAGCTGAAATCCAGTCTCCTCTTCAAAAACTCCTGTGAAACTAGCCCAAATTGCTTGGAAATCAGCTAGCTCCTGTGACCATGAGAAATACACTTCAAAGGAGCCCATTACCCTTAGAAACTGTGCTTTTGTTATCTGTTGTCATGTCAATTTGCCCATGAATCTGAAAGAGCTGTGGACAGAAAGCTTTCTTCTGCTTTTAAGGCTTTAACAGGAGTTAACAACAAAAACCCACAAGTCTAGTGTTTTGTGATTGGAAGGATGAGAACTAAATACTTCAGTTGCTCAAGAACCAGCTTATTCATAAAAGAAAAGTGTATTTCCCATCAGATTGTTGCAGCTGTCTGAGTGTTCTATTAAACTGTAGGATGATAGTGTGTAGTGGCTGTTTCCGTGTCCTGATGCTTTCTTTGTGGCAATTAGGGTTGAATTTTAGGGTGACAGGGATCAATTTGGCTTTTATGTGAGTGTCCAGCATGATACTGCCGATATAAATCCTTCATTTCCTTCAGTTGTATAGTTTTCTGTGAATTTTATGTGCTGTCTATATCCAAATCTGATTTCTAGGGAAAAAGTGTTATTAGTGGAGGTCTGGATGCCTTGGAATTCATTGGGAAAAAGACAATGGATGTAATAGCTGAGGGAGATCCTGGATTCAAAAAAACAAAGGGCCTAATGAACAGAAACTTCACGTTATCTCAGGTATGGCAGTTCCATATCAGCAGGTCATTGGTTTCTCTCATTTCTTCTGCCTTCCTTGGCAGTCTTGTCATTATGCAACCATTTTTACTACTGAACCAAACCCCTTCACTTCCCCTGCTGTATCTTCTGGCACTGACCTGAGTACTCTGCTTTTATTTTTCAGGTCTTACGAGAGGCAAAGGAGAAGGAAGAGCAGCAGACAGCTACTAAGGTTACCATGGCTACAGAGAAGAAAGCCCATTATGGGTTACTGTTTGATGAGTTTCAGGGTCTTTCTCATCTGGAGGCCTTAGAGATGCTTTCCAGAGAGAGTGAATCAAAGGTAATGGCCTTGAGCAATTTGCCTTCTATTTTGAAGTCAGCTGAACAGGGAATAAAATACCACAAATATATGGATATACATGTAAAATCGAGTGCTCAGAACTTGCTATAAAGTGATGGATTACACAACTTCACTCTGACCCCTGCATTATGATCTGGTGTTTACCTTTGGAGTGTTATGTCCTGTCGTCAGCCCCTAAAGCCATTTTCTTTACTCAGCTACCCTCAGTTCTTGCATGTCTTCAACATTTCACAAATTACGTTCCTCATAGTCACTTGTTTGCTACCTTGGTCTGGAGAAAAGGAGAGTGTTGGAAGCAGAGCAGAGATTGCCCTCTTTGTCTTGGGGCAGGAAGGAGGGCAGACCAATGTGCTATTTCAAAAGTCATTCATTTTTTAAAGTGAAAAATTGAATAACTGCTGAAGAATCCATTATTATTTAATGGGTCTTCACAAAGAGGACTTTTTCTCTTTCCTCTGCCCTGTAGGGAAGTGCTACTTTCTTATTAACATTCAGCCTGATGTTTTTATGTGCAGTGTAAACCAGTGTTGCATCTTCGATTGTCTGTCTTTTTCCTGTTGGATTTATGATTCTCTCTTTGGCTGTGCAGGTGAAATCGGTTCTGAGTGCTCTCTCTGGAGAAGAGTTGGACACACTGAAGGAGGAAATGAAACAACTCAAAGAAGCTTTTTCTTTACCTGAATTCTTTGAAGAGGAGGAGGAAGAAAAGAAGGGTAAAAGAGCCCCAGGTTCTGGAAGAGCAAACTGGTTCTCAATGAAATTCTCAGTGTAGAACCAACCAGCCTTGATCACTAGCAATGGGCAGGTTGCCAAAGTTAAGTTATTCTTTAGCTGGATGTTTAATCCTAAAGCCAGCTGTGGCCAGGAGCATGACAGGTAGCGATACCCTTCATCTCTGTAATGCTGCTGTGCATTAATTTTGTAGCAGGAATGATTTCTTGCCGGAGGAGGATTAAAGTTGTTTAACTCGTGGGCAGTTCATACAAGTGACCTTGAGCCAAGGTACAAATTCAAAGAGATGCGGGGTTTCCTTGACCATGAGGGAAAAACTGTGAACAGAGATGTCCAACCTGTGGGAAAGCAAAAAGCCTTTTGATTTATTTGTTAAATGAGAGTTGGCCACACAGACCAAAAGACTCAAGAGGTGCTTCCATGTACAAGAGCCATCTGATTCTTGAGGATTATGCAGATTTAAATGTAAATTTCTCACACTGCTTTTTCCTAAATGGCTCATCAGGGAGGGCTTACACACCTGCACTTGCTATCATTTAACATTTAATGTATCTTTTATATTTGCACGTGATGCATCTCACAGCCTTCCCCCCACTGTTAACATCTGCCCTGCCATATATAACAGAAGAACCGTAGGCTTTGAGTGATATTTCAAGCTCTCCAAGGTGATGTGCAAGTTATATTATAAAATGCTGCCTGTAAAAAAATAAAAATGGAATTACCTGAGCTACCAAACCAGAATTAAGAAAGCAGAAGTTAACCTCCTGACACTGGTGTCTCCACTGTTTCGGAGCTTACTTTGTAAATTGTATTTAAAAAGACCAAGGTCAATACATCTTGCCTGAGGTGATGATTCGAAGAGAAATAAAGGAGATAGTTGATAGATTTGGGCAGATCTAGTTCTGCACTGAAGTGCTGCTTATTCCTGTCTGTGACCTTTGCATGGATTCTTTAACTTTTCCTGTTCTCTAGGAGATGAGGAGTTCACAAAAGAAGTAACGGAGTTATTTTCAAAGTTGCGCATCTCCTCAAGCCCGGCCAAACTGATCACAGTGAGTTATTTCCTATCTTCTAAAAGCTGGAGGGATTTCTTACAAGAACTGCTTCTCTTCATGTTTTGTTTGTGAAAATATCAAATGCATGAAAGCAAGCCTTGTTTTAGATCCTTTGACAATGGTAGACAAAAGAGACGGGCAATTTCCTTTGACCTTATGGGGCAAAATTATGTTCTATAATGTTTTCGGCTCTGAATCAGTAGACATTAGTGTGTCTTTTTCCTTTTCACTGGGCAGTTATAAGTGGTGGCAAAGATAAATGCGCGCACTATGCCTTCAGCCACCACAGTGAAATCGACCTGCAGTCATGCACTGAAGCCATCCTCTTGGTACAGAGCAGCTGGTTTTGCTATGTTCAAAACTTGATATGAGAAAGCATCACTTTTCTTGCCTTCATTTTACTACCCTTCAGATCCACCAAGTGGCAGCAGTATGCTGCAGACTGGTTTTTAAAGCACCTCTGTTAAGTTGTGGTCTTTCTGGTAAACTAACTCCCAGTGCTGGAGAAACGACTGCGCTCAACTACATTGGTGAAGCGAGCTGACCTGAAGCCACTAGGATCATTTGCTCTGGTTGTTCTCACTAGCTCAGGAGTCATGGCTGTTTTCTTCCTCCATAGAGATTCAGTACTCCGTGTTTTGTGGTGGGCAGAGGGGCTTCATTCCAGTCATTAAATACTACGGCATATCTTCATACAGGTGAGGACATCTGCTCATGAATGGATAGCACAATTCAACAGTAGTCTTCCTAAAGAAGAAAAAGAGATTGAAGAGAACCAAGAAGTAGAATCCAGAGATGGTGACCACGATGCTAAAAAATCAGTAGAGGTAAATGAGTGATGAAGGAAGAGAATGATGAATGACCATAGAGTGTTTACCTGGCTGCTGAGTTACACTTGTGTTTCACAGAGTTTGAGTGCAGATCCTGAGGTCTGAAAGTGCAGTGTAGTGACAGCATGTTGTGTGATTCACTTGTCTTAAATAATGGAAGCTGCTGGTTTATGTGTGGTCTGGGAAATCTTTGTAGCTCTTGCAGGATATTCATGCATTTGCCATAAGAAGTCTGGCTGAACTGACAGCGTGCTCCATTGAAATGTTCCACAAAACTGCAGCTTTGTTTCTACATGGTCAGAAACAAGAGGTGACAGCCACAGACAGGGCCAAGTCCCTTTCACAGTAAGTTCATCTCTCACTAAATGTGTAGCTTATAATTACTGACATACTGATTAAACTGTCTAATGATTCTTTGCAAATCATGGGATGTAGGGCTTTTATGTTCTGCATGTACGTTTAAAGTTGCAGTGGGTGGCATCACTGTCTTCCAGCAGAATTCAGCTGCCTCTTTTTCCAGCTTAAAGATATTTCTTGGTAAGAAAGAGGAAACCCTACTTGAAAGCGTTTATTTTGCCAAGTAGAATGTTTGCCCTAAGCTTGTGCTAGTTAGTGGATAGACATATAAAATATGACAAACCAGTTGTATAAAAGTGATTCTTAATTACCTCTTTGCTAATCTTTTAGTATGTTAGGTATGTGATGTTGTAAAACTACTGCAGCTAAATTAGTACATTGGTCTTTCCAATAACGTATAACACGAGGTTTTTCTTTTATGTCAGGAGATACTTGGCAAGCACATGAAATATACAGTACTTTCTGATTCAGAAAGTATTTTCTTGTCAGTAAAAGAAAAAAGGGAGTTAGTGCCATTCCTTCTTGAATGGATGTGTCTGTCCTTTGAATGCTGTTTTAGTCATTCAGCTTTAATTGTTTGTTTTTACGTCTTTCTCCTTCCTAATTTATTCAGGGAACTTCTGGAGCTTTGTACACTGTTTATATGCTCTGTGTCAGTTTTGGTTTAATTCAGCTATATATGCATGGAAACAAGGTATTTGTGTGTTAGAGGAATGCTAAAAGTTATTCTTGTAGAATGCATTTATTACATTGTTTTCCCACTCTTCTTCCACAGAATGACAATTGTGCTGTGTAAAGAACTGTCAACTTTCTCTAAAGAGTTTACTACGTGCTTAACGACTGCAGGGGTAAGAGTTACACCGCAGTTCTGAGGAATGAGATGTGGCTAGTTGATTACAGCCTTGAGATCTTCACCATAAAGTGCTTTTTGTGTTGGCACATTTATGTTTGCATTTTTTTTGCCTTGTAAACTGATCTTTTAGGTCAGTGTTCCCCAAGTTGTGGTATCTGAATGTACGCGGAGCATTTGAATGCCTTCTGCTGCATTCAGACTGGTTGTGGGTGTTAGTGGAGAGAGGGAATGGGAGCTGACAGTACAAGGAGACAGAAGCAAATGAGGTTTGTGATCCTAATGTAGTTTTTCCAAATCACTCAGGTGTTATTGAAGGTAGTATTATTATCTCTCAATTCTCCAGCTGTCCACAGTACATTTAAAGATATAATGCATATATTAGTGTACAGCTTGCGTTGGGCTTATGTGGGTTGCTTTGTTCTTATTTGCATGCTACAAGGCAGGTCCTCTGCAGCTTGCGACTTAGCTTTCCTAGAGTCAGGGGAGCAATGGTGATTTTAAGCCTACCGAGGATTTAGCTTTATTTGCTTGAAGAAATATGATCAGATTTTTAATCAGGATAATATATGTCTGATCTCTGCAGGTCAAAGAGAAAGCAGATGTGCTTAATCCCTTAATCACTGGAGTGTTTTTGGAGGTCAGTTGTGCTAAAGTTAAAATGTTAAGTAATACTTAAAAAACAGATATGCTGTTTTTTCCACTGGGGTATCCTTATATGTGCCCAGCCTCATGGTTTAAGATTCTGCCTACTTATCTAAGCACTTGAAAGTTCTAACAAATGTCTGTAGATTTGCACAGGAGATGAGTTACATAGTGAAAAGTGAGCTGTGTGGTCTCAGCTGGCAGTTATGAGGGGTCAGAAGACACATACTACATCCAGCAGTCTTCTTTTCCAGAACTTAGGTGTCCAAAGTCAAACCTTAGACAAGCTCAGAAACCAATATTCAAGAGTCCCACGCTTCCTAGCTGTTAAATTGGTTCTCAGAGCTTGTAAACTTCTGAGGTGTGGTAGGAAATGGGTGTTCCCTGTTGCTGTGTTATTCCTTCCTGCCACCGCATTCTTATGCCTCATTTTGAAATGGATTCTCAAAAACAGTGCCCTACATTTGGATTGCACTTGATCTTGTTAGGCAGTTTTGAAGCCAGTTGCTTTTTTGCCTAGTGGCATAAAATTCCTCAAAAACTTAATGTTAAATTGATTTCTAAAGTGAAGCCTTAAAAATCCAACAAGCACGAGGCTTCTGTTATGTGTATTAATCAGTGCTGTTTGAAATGAGTGTGTGGTTAGGAAAGCTGATTGGTAGCATAATTATTCATTTGTGTATTTTGTATTTTGTTTTCACAGGCTTCAAACAGTGCTTCATATATCCAAGATGCCTTCCAGCTCTTGCGGCCTGTACTTCAGATCTCTCTTATTGAGGCTAGAACAGAACTGTCATAGTAATAAAACCCCTTCTAATTAAGAACTTTTTGACCTTCCCACTTCGTAGTTTCCATGCTGGAGAGTGATGTAATGGGTGTTATTAAAGGGAAAAAGATGAACCCTGATCGCTGCTGCTGTAAGAACGATGATTAAATGCAGTCTGGCAATGACAGCTTCTACAGCACTGAGAGATGTGATTAGCATAGTCCAGGTTGGTGGGCAACGTGACAGACTTAAGTGCAGACTGCTTCTCTGTTTCCATGGACTGACTATATCTTCTCACTGAAATCCCTCTGCTGTATCTGTTAACAAGCCCTTTGTCTTCACAGTCCAGAGAGCTTCTCCCAGTGCTGGAGAGAAGAGTAGCAGCTGGCTAGTTAAAGAGTTAGCTAAAATCATGGTGTGATTTTTAAGTCAGAGAGACATAATTAGGCTCCTGATAGCTCTGTGTCAGTGTTGAACTGAATATTGGATAGGAGGTGCAAGGAAAGGCAAATATTTATGAATCTTGCAGTTCCTAGGCTGAAAAGAATAGAGCTGGAAAGAGAGGATTCCTTATCAAGCTGTTGCTGCAGAAGAGAAGCCCTGGTTGCCTGAAGATGTCTGTTAATGACTCAGGGATGTGGGACTGGGACTCTTGCTAGGATGCTGTTCTCTTGCAGAACGCTTGCTTCAGCGTGAGCTGGTAAAATTCTGATCTGGCCCTAAGAATGGGGGTACTTTGCTTTATAGCAATAAATGAGAACTGGCTAAAAGAGATGGACTCGTGTTTGGGCAATTTAATGAGAGAATTTAGCAGGAGGATTCCACTTCCTCAGTGAAGCTTCACGTGTCAGCCACAGACAACTCAGATACTGCTTGTCTCCTCTTTCTGTGTAAAAACACTATAATGCAATGCTCCTTCTTCTTGGAAGGTGTATTAAAGTAAGGGGAGAGGAAGCAATTTGGTTCTGTTAGCAGGAGTCCTAATTTGTCTCAGAAGCTTCATGTACAGTGTCTGTTTCTTTGTGCTCTGAAAGTTCCCTGCTTTGTTCCTTTCTGCCATGTCTATCTTTTGAGCCTGCTCACTGGGAGGGAGCAGCCTCTGTTGGAATCACAAGAGCAGAAATGCACACCTAAAATGGAACTTCAAGAAGTCCAGAATAGCTAACCAGAGGTGACCAGGTGTCACACCTGCCTCTGTACTGGCTCATTGGTGACAATGATGCTCAAATCCCGTTTGGAAAATCCTCTGGGTTTTAGCAGTCTTGCACGTTTCAGCTGTACTGAAGGCTTAACATTCCTCTGTGCAGTACAGAAGTATTCTTACTAATAGGATACCTTTTGGATAATGCTCCTCTGATTTATATATATATGTATATATATATATATGGGAAAAGCCTGTCCTTAGTCATAGGTAGACTGATTGGATCTCTAAAGGGAGAGCTGGTTGGTTTTTCTTGCACCTTAAATGCAACTAAACTTGAAAGGAGAATGTCTGGGGTAAAAAAACCCTGCACTACTATAAATTCTGTATTTCTTTTCTTAGTTTGGTTGGCGGCATTATTAAAGGAAGGATTTCTTTTGACAACCATTTTGGTGAAAAGCTATTGAGGTAGCAGCGAGCACAGACATAATGAGAAATGAGAACTGTGGGGATTTTCTTCTAGCCCGGGCTGTGATTTGTGGGGCAAGGCTGGGACAGCTCAGGCTTTTCTCATGGCTTTTCTCTGGCTTTCCCAAAGAAAAAAGTACTCTGAACCAGGCTGGCAGTGAGGGCTCCCATAGCTGAGCTCCCAGATCCTGCACCAGTGCAAAATGGTAGCTTTGCTCCTGCTAAAAAGCCAAACCATACAGAAATGGCAGCAGAGAAGAAATAAAGATAAGAGGAGGTTATGGCACAGCAGCTGCTTTTCTTGCAGATACATTCGACTGACCTGCAGTGCTTTAGTGTAGTTTAATAATTAAAGGAAATGAGGTGATTTGTTTTGAAGATACAGACAGTAATTCTTTGCCCACCTGGAGTTTGTTAGAGCAGCCAGTAATCAAATGTGCACCAGCTTCACTGGTGTGCCAGTGCGAGGACTGCAGTAGACAGCCAACTAAAACAGATCCACAGTTGCTGAAATCTTCCTACCCAAAGGATTCATCAGAATTCAGCATCCAGCTGTCTGGAGGTCTTACTGCTTGGCCTTGCTTTGTGCATGAACCTAATGAGAGCTGGCAGTAATTTGAGCACTTGTGGTAGTGTTTGGGGAGGTAAGAGGTGGCTGAGAATAGAGAAGAGGTAGCCAAGATGCTGGCAGGGACTCGAGGGGGATAAGAGAAAAAAGCTTTCCACAATTATTTTCTTTCCTTGGGAGAGATTCTGTTATTTGCAGCTGTAAAAGCTGCTTCCTGTCAGCTGCTGTGGAAAGGTTTGAAACATAAGAAAAGCCTGGTCCTCCCGATGGGCACCGAGACATGCTCCCAGCCCTTTTCCAACCAGCTTCCCAGGGACTTCATTATTAAAACACACACGTTCAGTAGCAGCAAAACCTCTGACACAGGCGGGATGAGCAGTTGTTGTCATTTGAAAGAAGCAGCAGCTACATTGCCACTGGTGGCACCACCAAGGGGACAGCATGTCCCATGTCACCTACAGCACAAATTACATGCCCTGACTCAGAGGCAGGAAGGGGAGAATTTGTAGCAGGAGGAGACGTTTCTTTCCCAGGTGTGGATACTGGATCCTAAATAAACAGTGGTCTTCAATGATGGGTTTTAAGCAGAGATTGGTCTTCTGTAGCCAAAGAAGATGTAAGTGCACAGAAATAGAAGCTCTAAGTGCTTAGTACTGTGGTAATTAATGTTTTCTGTTAGTCCCTCCAATCTTTGCGCTGTGACAGCAGCTCAAAAGTGGCTGTATGCTGGTGTTTTGGGGCACCCCGCTGCAGGGTGAGAGCAGAACCTGCACAGTCTGTGGGTTGGGACCTGGATGTGGCTGCAAGTCCCACTCTGCTCTCCTGCTGGGTGGTGGCAGCCACCCCTGTGCTGTAAGGCAGCAAAAATAAGGTTGAGCTTGGTGTTTGTAGGGGAGGATCCTCCTAAGGTGGCAGGGCTGGATGCCATCAGGTCCCAACACCATACAGCCTCCCTGGATCCAAAGAGGGTCCCACATTATGCTCCCTGTGCACATCTCTGCCGGGTTTCTGCACTGTACCCCAGGCTGCATCAATCTGGTGGCTTTGTCCTGCCAGAACAGGCAGCATTGCTGCTGTGGTTTACCCCAACACTGGCTGTGAGGAGTTCCCTGAGTGATTTGTATGTGAGCTGAAGCATCTCTGCTCCAAAGTACCACAGCTATTGACTGTAAAATTGGCAGCAACGGGGTCTCTGCCACCCGTTTTGCTGAGCTGCTCCAGGGTTTATCCACCCTTGCTATTAAAACACATCCCTTATTTCTGATCTAAACCCGCTGAGGGGAGTTTTGCTTTTCATTTAGGGCTCTGGTGGAGAAGGCCTGGGGCAGATATGGTTGTGTTTTAGGACAAGTGACTTCTATACAGCTGCCTGCTCCCTGCATTGAGTTACCCAGGGTTAGTCTCACTCAGTGGAGGGGGCTCCATGCATATTGCAATTACCGTAAATTAAAGTCAAATGACTGCAGGAGCAAATTTGTGGTAGGGTTGAAGGTTTTAAATGGGGCAAATCTTGCGGGAGAGGTAATACCTTTTATTAGGTGGAGAAAACAAATTAGCTTTCAGGTACACAAGCCCTTCTTGACATTATTGTTACTGTTATTATCCCATATTGGTGCTATTAGAAACAAGGGCATTGCATTAGAGGGGAAGCACATTATGCAAGTGTTTAGACCTGCTGGTAACTGCTCTCTGCTGACAGGTATTTGCTTAATGATATGTTGGAGTGAAAGCCAGCAGCAAGGACATGCATCAGGGGGAGCTGGGAATACCAAGTTCTGCCTGGCCTGGCCTTGCCAGGCTGTCTTGGAGCTGCCTGACACCTCCCACCAGGGCTGGAGCAAGGACCTGGTGGAGGCTTCTCTCACAGTGGTTTTAAGGACACCCCAAATCCCCTGTTCTCTATTTCCACTAGGGTTCTGACCATAGCACATTCCCAGGCTGAATCCTCCTGGATCCCAGGGCTGGTTCCTATGGATGTCTGCAGCCTCCAGAGCTGCCCTGGCTTGCTTGCAAAGGGTCTTTCTGCTCCTGCCCATGCTGGAGGCAATGGCTCTTGCAGGTATGCATGAAACTGGTCATGTTCCCAGTGTCATGTGCTGTCCGTGGCAGAGCCAGTTTTTCTGCTCTCAAAATGGGACTGGGGAGGAGACCGCAACACTCAAATACCCATATCCCCAGTAGCTGCCAGCCAGGCATCCAGGAGGCCACTTGTCTTCATCAGCTCCAGGTAAGGCACTTCCCTGTCTCCCTCATGTCATTGAGAGGATTTAGAGACTCACATATCAACTCCACAGACAGAAGAAATAGAACAGGAGGGGAGGGTGAAGCAGAGGGTACAGCAGGAACATCCCTGGGACAGCTTGTGTGCAGTGTGGTCTTCGGGGTGGCAATTTGGCATCATGCTTGAGGGACGGATTTTGGTTCCCTGGGTGAGACAGGAGTGGGCACTGCGACATGTAAGCGCTTTGTACTGGTGGGGTAAGGCCATCCAGACTACTGTATCTGGTGGGGTATGAATACAAAGATAGGCAGTGGTCTGATCCATGTGCTTCTCGTGCTTCGGTCAGCCATGGAGGACAATCACGGCTTGTCAGTGAGGACCATGGAGCTATGGGCTGGGTTTTGCTGGTTTGCCTACCTGGGCTCTAAGGAACAAGCTCATCCAGGCAGGGAAACTTGCCTGCCCAGAGTGCTGCATGGCCAAGAGGAAAAACTGGATTTGCTGGTCTGGGATGGGGATAAAGCTGAGGGTTGGCAGCTGTCATCTGGGCCATGGATCATGGTGGGGGCTGCAAAGGATGCTGGAGACATCCCCTCACGTGGGGGCACAGGGGAGCCCTAGTGCAAAGCTTGAGGCTCACCTCTGTGTACCTCTGTTCACCCTTTGACTTTCCTACCTGCTCAGACCCAAGCAGTGAAGGCACAAGGCAGGGGCATCCCCCATGGATTTGGGGCTGAACACACTGCAGGAGCTGTGGAGCAGCTTTGGTGAGCAGGACTGGAGCTCGGGGTATCAGCTACACCTGCATCGTCTCGGGGACTGCCTTTTCTTTTGTTAATGTTTGATTATTTTTAATGATTTTAGATTAAAATGTAATTATTTTCAATCAGTAGTTGCACTTCTTAATTACAAAGATGAATTACATTGCTGTTTGTTATTAATTAGATTTTAACTTTGCACTGATTCCACCTTTTATCAGTCACTTCCCATACTCCTCTCCCCATCCAACTTATCACTCCCCCTATGCTGCCCCAAACCACTGCCCTGCAGGGGAAACTTGTCTAGAAAATACAGATCAATGTTATGTGCTCTCATAAAAGCCCAAATACCAACCAGATGATGTAATTTTTGGCTAAAAAACATGAAGAGAAACCGTTAATATTCTGCCTTCCTTTGTCAATGGCTGGAACAGAAACTGTTTCCCTATTATCTGCTGCAACATGGGAATAATCCTGCTCTTCCCTATGTGCAGAAGGGACGTGATCCCTTGCCCCTGCTGCCTTCCCTTTGCTTTATTTTGCTCTTTGTGGACAAGGCAATTTCCTGGGCTTTGTTTGGTACTGCTATTTTTAAAGCAAGCTTCTTTCTTCCCTTTTCATCTGTCCCCCTTCAGACACCTCATCAATGCTTGCTGTTGCTCTCAGCTTTCCTGCTTGCTGCTGTCTCTGTCTCCCTCCTCTCATCACCATGTCCCTGGGAGATGTCTCCTTTTTGCTGGGGCTCCCTGGGACCCCCAGCCCCTGCTCTCTATTGACTCATGCCCCTTTAATTTGAAGCAGTTCTGTAATTTGCACCTACTCCCAAGGGTTCAAGTGTGCTCTGTGCACATCTGCCCTGAGATTGCTCTGTCTGCCTCTGTCACCCTCCCTTTGCTGCTTCCCTGGGCAGAGGGCAATGGGTGCTGCTTGGTTGGGCACAAGTTCTGGTCCTGTTTGGTGTTTTTTCTTGTGGAGGTCACAGGCTGCTTTACCCCTTTCCTTGCTGTTTCACGGGGTAGAAAGTGCACAGGGCCTCTTCTGAGACGGAGAAGAGAAAATCCAATGGTGGGATCCAGGGAGATGTTTTCATCCCTGAAAAGTTCCCCTTACTCCTGTTGCTCCTTCAGGGTCTCTCTGTGCTATAGGTGTGACAGTGTTGCGCCCCAGAGCTCTTTGGCTTCGTTGAAATGTCAACAATCCTGAAATGTGAGTGTTTGGTGTGAAACCAGAGGGACCTGTGGGGTTTGTGTGTGTTGAATGCTGCACGCTGGCAATGAACCTCCCTCTGCGCCCTCTTGTAGGGTTTGGAAGGGAAGATAAGGAAAAAGAGGAGAAGGAAAAGGACAAGGAAGAAGAAAAGGGCAAAGAGGAAAAGACTGAGGGAGAAAAAGAGAAGGACAAGAAGGAAGAAGCAAAGGTAGGGGAATGATGGAGTTTTCTGCTCATAGGATGCTGAGCCATTTGCCAGAGGATTTCCAGCCTGAAGTCCCCAGAGTGGTGCCTGGGGTAAACCCAGAACATCTCAAACCATCTGAAGCTGCGGGCTTGTGTCTCAGGGAGCAGGCAGCTATGGAGTAGGGCCACTTCTATAGGTGAGCACAATGCAGCGGGGACATGAATGGTGCAGAGCTCCCAGGTGGCCACCGAGCCCTGTAGAGAAGGATACTTGGCATAGGCAGCAGATAAGGTTTGCAGGGTGTTGAAGGCAACAGCCCCACCTGATTTACATCCTGACTGTGAAGGGAAGCTGTGTCTGACCCATGGCAGCCCCACACCTCTGGTAGATGGAGCTGTGTCTTGGAAATCATGCTGCATACATGGCTTTTTCACTCAGAGACAGCTTTCTCTTTGATCCCAATATTCCTAGTCAGTATTCTCTCCTTTTCCTCCTATTTCAACTGCTGTGGACAGTGTTGTCTGCACTGCACACACCATTGAATCCTTGCTCTTGCTCTGCGGGTCTTTGTGGGGCCATTGCTACATGTGGTTTCGCAGCAGCACTATCAGTGCAAAGCCAGGCTCTAGATACCCACAAGACCAGCCATGTCCCTGACTCTAGACTCTAGCACCAACACCAGATGGGGTACTGGGGTCCCTGGTGATGCTTGTCCTTTTCTCTTAGCTCCTGCAGGGAGATGGGGGAGAGGACAGGAGCAGCAGCAGCAGCTCCAACAGCAACTTGGAAGAGGTAATCACACCACCAGCTCTGTGCTGGGACCTGCCTGCCTCTCTGCTCACCAGACCTGTGGTACTAGGGCATGATACATCGAACACCCAGAACTCTCCTCACATGCTGTTCCTTTTCTTTTTGTTTCTGCCCCAGGCCCGTGGCAGCAACAAGGATGACGAGAAGGAAGACAAGGACTAGCCTTTCCATGTTGAAGCGGCAGTGCATGCCCTGGGCACACCAAGGAGGTGTGAATGTGAACAGCAGCATGTGCTGGATGGGGCCTCCACTTTTAGCCAAATAAAGGTGTTTGCAGGCTACAAAGAGAAATGCTGTTTATTCATGCAGCCACACTGCCTGTTCAGTGCTGTGTCCTTCCCGAGAGGGAAACAGCCAAGAAAAGGAGGTGGGAGCTGTGTGGGCAAGTTTTGTTCAAGACAATGAAAGAGTCTGAAGAGAAATCCAGGGCTCTGGCTGCCTGGCTCTGCATAGTCCCCCTAAATCACGTAGTATCACTCTCCTTCCTGTCCCTCCCATGCTGCTTTCTGTGGGATGGAGCAGCTCGAGCGGGGACAGATGGGCTGCACAAAAAGTGGTTGCAGAGCCCTGGGGCTGAGCTGATACAACTGACTGTGATTTCACATTCATCAAAACCATGCGAACAGCAGCTTTAAGCGAACAAAACCCAAGAGCATCCTCTCTTTCCGCAGCGCTGCCCAGCACCCAGCGTGTGTGCGGCCCAACCGGGGCAGAAACCGCGAAAAAAAAAGGAAAAAGGAGGAAAAAATAGGGATAAATGATGTGGCACCGCCATCTACCGGGACTGGGACGTGTGGCAGCGCGGCCGGGTTTCATAAGCGCTCCGCTGTGCTGCAGGGCTCCCCGAAGTCTCGCCGTCAATCCAGAGCTTCAGTGCAAACCTGGGAACAAGCTCTCCCGGCTGCGGCACTGCCTTGATTGGTTTTCCTTAAGGAGTCTATTTTTAAGGGTATGTTTCCGAGTAATGCAGATTTCAGACCAAGTTCAGTTTAAGAGTCAACACCATGGAGGATTTCACTTGAACCCGCAGAGCATGGTCTTAAATGTTGTTTTCATGGAACAAATACAGCTGGCTCTCTTATGATCACAAAAACCAGCAGGAAAGATGCAGAGGAATGTTGTCTTAATTGTCTGGCACAAAGATTAAAGGAAAACCACGAAGATGGGAAAAACAAACATCCCCAAAAGCTAAACGGGGTTTCAATGCGCTGGTTTGGCTTCAGCAGGGAAAGGCTGAGTCTGAGTGCCTTATTGCTCCACAAACAAGGGTGCCTAATGTAAAACAACCCTGTATGGGATTATTTTACATATATTAGTTTCCCTTTTGTGCAAGTACACAGGATTTTTGCACAAGACACAACCCACTTCCAAATAGTGTATGGAGTTGTGGCATTTTACAGTCCCCTCAGGCCCTGCTCCCGCAGGATGGAAATCTCTTGGAATAATGTCTGGACATGAAAACAGGAGGCCCTGCCTTTGCTTTTTTAGTTAAAGGTTGGAAGCTGTTCAAGCACGCTGTGGCAGACTCTGTTTTCTGAGGTCAAGCAGGCCTGTAGATGTTCAATCGGAGCTGCTGGGTGTTGAATCTCACCGGGGTGATACTCTGCTTTTCAGCTGATGACAGGCTAAAAACCTTAACATTGTCCTCTGTACCTTGTGCCCCAGCTCCCAAAGTGGCTGAAGGGCAAAAGGCTGTCTGCAGCTGACTCTACCAACGCGACCTCACATGGCACCAAATCTCATCATCTTTATGACCTCAGCACCAGCGCTGGGTGCACCCCACACTGCTGGGCCAAGTAAAGTTATTCTGGATGCTGTTTATGTTTTATGGTCCCTGCTTCAGGCCACTGCGCTAAGCAAATATGTGTGCAGCCAGATCCCTGTGGCACAAGAGGCATTCTGTCCTACCTTCAGGGCCTCACCCTCACATAGCTTGCCCCCCTCTGCACCCCTGTGATGCCTTGACTTGAAGTGGTCAAGGCTCCCCAGAAAGCTGTGGGGGTGAAAGCTGTTTCTGCTGTCCCCAAGTCCTCATTGTGTTGCAGCCCTGGCTTGAAACCAGGCTACATGAATGGGTATACAGCATGAGCATTGGTCCCAGCCATGTGGATTAGAACTCTAAAAACACTTAGTGGAGGAGGCAAAAAGTAAAAGTGGAACGTTTGGCTTTTGGGGATGCTGAGAACCCTCAGCCACAGGGGGACAGTGGCTGTCCTGTGGGACGTGTCCACCAGCATGACCTCAGTGTGCCAAGTGGCTGTTTGCCCACAGACGTGACAGCCAGCAGCTTCCCAAGCACTGTTGGGGATGAGGTCTGCCTTCATCAGGGTGTTTAACCACCTCATTTGCCTGAAGCATCTGCAAGGTTCAGTTTGGGGCTCCTTGGGGCTGCTGTGCCTTGAGCTGGCTGGGAGCAGAGCGAGGACAGAGCCGTGCTGAACGTCCATTGTGTCAGGCTCTGGAAGGGTGGAGTAGGAAAAGAGGACCAGCAAGAGAAACTGGCAGCCATGGAGTTACCTAAGCCTTGTTTACGTGCAATTATTCCTCTTTATATAATAACCTCGGCTGGTCCTGCTCACAGCATCAGTACCTGCAGGAACCCTGCATGGCCTGTCTGGGGCCACAGAGCAGCAGACATGCCAGTAGAGCTTAGATGTAGAGAAAGAACTGATTTCCATACCAGTTCATGCAGAGGTGCCCCCAAATAGAGGCATTTTTCTATAAATGTCAACAATTTCAGAACAGAAAGGTTGGACTTTCATTTTTGCAATGATTTTTTTCATCTTGCATCTAGAGGCTTTATTATATAAAGAGTCCTATTAGGGAAACAAGGCTCACTAAGGTAGAGATCAAAAGGAAATCTTTCCTCTGTTCCCAAGAGGCCTTCTTCGTGGAAAATTTTAAGCTGCTTTTTCATTCCACTAAGAAATGGAAACAGAAATCCTGACTTTCCCAGACAAGCTGATTCCTGCAGCCCTGCTTATGATCCACTAATCTCTGCAGAGCGCCAGGCAGAGGGTTCCTGTGAAGTGACTCTTCTATTTCTGTGCTGAATAATGAGAAAAGCAAAAACCAAAGAGAACTTGAGTCTCGCAAGTGAAGGGTGTTTTGGGAGGACAAATCTCTGTTTCTGCCCCTGCTCCCTGCAGAGCTCTCACACTTGCACTTCTCTGTGCTGCGTCCCTTCCTTCTCAAAATCTGTAAATACAGACTTTCTGCTATGTTAATATGTAAAAGTCATAGCAGAGCTTTAGCCACTGAACTGCCTGGGATTCATTTACATTAAAATGACTCTAAGGATACACAACTTCCACAGCACCCTTCTCTCTCCTGCAAACCTTTCTAGGACTCCTGCATCTGATCTTTCGGAAGAGCAGAGCGGGCTCTTTACTCTCCAAACCCCCCATTCCTAAAAACCACACAGAAACGGTGCCAGGCTTCCTGCCAAGGAAAACCTGCAGTGTGCCCTGGCAGATCCACCAGGACAGGTTTCTGGGTGGCAGATCTTCTGCTGAGCACAAAGAACTTGACCTCTTTCGAAGCTGTGACGTCTTGTGTGTTATGAAAGGGTGCGCTGCGGCAATGACTCACTCACCCAAACGCATTCACCTGCTGTCCAAAGCACACTGAGAGGTGGAGGAGAAACAGCCCATGAAAGGAGAAAGGCACAGCCAGAAATACTCATCTGCACCTCAAGCAGAGAGCTCTGCCCAGGCCACTGCTGGTGCTGCAGCCAGCCAAGGAGCCCACAGGCAGATGTACAGAGAAGCATATAATGGTTAGAGTTGAATGGAACCTTGATTGTGGTTCCTTCCAGCCACAATTATGAGACACAGCCCTGCTCATCCTGCCTGGAATCAGCCCAGTGCCTGTGGTTAGGGCTTCACACTGGATGACTGTGGGGAAAGGGGGCTGTGGGAAGACCTTGAGTATTGCTCCTCAAGTCTCCTCCGTGGTCAGATATGGGTCTTAGCTGGGATCTGAGCCGCTGGTTTTGCAAGATGTCCTCATGAAGAAGAACATTGAATTATTAGGCTGCTGGTGGCGGAGATTCTGGGGCTGCAGGAATGAAGACCATGTCAGTGGAAAGTGGTCACAAAAGCTGATCTGGAAAAACATCTGTACAGGAGCCAACACGAAATTCAGAGAGCAGGGGAAAGATCTGCAGCCCCCAAAGCAGTGTAGTCAGGGCGAGCATTCACCCAGCAGCTCATGGACTGGGGAATGGAGTACTCATGGAGCAGATGCTCAGCTGCAGGACCCCACCATGCCTGTACTTCCCTGTATCCAGACAACCCCGTTGGCATCAGCAGACTTACTCCATGAAGGGGAACCAGGCTCCTCCGACAGCTACCACCCTCCTGGGACCCATTATGGTGTGAGATAAGTGGGACAAGTCGGACCCTGGACCTGCCCTGCCCATGGCGGGATAAAGGCATCACTAGAGAGCAGCCTCTGCCATCTGCAGAGCTCACCCGCTGCCACTTGTAGCCTCCTTTGGCAAAGTGAAAAGGCAGCGCTGGGTCCCCGCCAGCCCTGCTGGCATCTCCATCAGGTGGGTGGGAGCTCAACAGGAAAAGGAAGAAAAGGAAGGAATGGGGGAGGTGGCACGTATCACTTCTTGCTGCGGCAAGGAGCCAAGGACACACGGGCTGGTGAATGATCAGGGCAGGGCAGCCTGGTGAGTCCTGAGCTTCAGTGAGGGGCCACCACAGCATCCCCCCTGGACGCATGTCCCATGTCAGGTACATGGCACCCAGCAGTTTGTGAAGCCAGTGGCTTTTGTCTGACCCTGTAATGATGATGGGTTATATGTCAGCTCTCTCATCCAGAAGAGGAAGTTGGTGATGTGACCTGACCCACAAGGACACAGCTCCCTAGGGACACCAACTCTCTTGGAAGTGGTGGAGCTTGCTGCAGTGTAGAGGTGGAGTTATGTCTTCAGAGTGAGCTCCTTAAGGCTTTTCCTCCCCTAATCACTTGGTTATGTTATCCGTGTCCTTACACACCCTAGGATTAGATGGTGCTGAACAAGCTGTGCTGACTTTGGGCCCCTCCATGGGATCACCTACAGATGAGGGATCTTCAGCTGTCCTTGAAACACAAATAAAACAACACGAAGCATCAAGGCAAGCACCCTGCACCACAGACCATGGCCTTGTCACCTATCCTAGGGATTCCCTCTGGATAATGGGAACAATTCTGACCTTGCTTTTAGCTGTTCTCCCATCTCAGGGGTATGTGGCTTATGCATGACCACCCATGGAAAAAGACATCTCCATGCATTTTGCGTGGGACTTGCTTCCAAGTTCGATTGTTTGTGTTCTGCCAAGCCCTTTGCCAAGATGCTTCACTCAAGAGAAAAGAATGAACCAGATATGGGTCTGGGCTGTCCCATCGTGACTCTCCAGTTTCCAGGAGTTCAGGCATCAGCCCAGTTACATGAACATGAGAGAACAATACATCACAGCTCTGTCCTGCCAGTGCACGTGGCAGTCAACTCATTTCTCTAGGAACGATGATGATGCCTCAAGCAAAGCCTGCGTGACTCAGAAGGGAAAATATTAAAGTTTTCTTTAAAGCAAAATATTAAACTTTTCTTTAATTCCTCAGCCCTGGCTACATCTGACCCTCCCTACTGAGGGAGTCAGGGCCTCTCTGAGCTGTCAAGCAGCAGTTTCAGGATGCAGGAACCATACCGTGTAATTTATATGATTGCTCCCTTCCCCACACCTAGTCAGCGCAGCACAGACCTTGAATACCAAACACCAAGGAGCAGTGTGGCAATCTGCTTGCCTCTGCCCAAGAGAAAAGCAGGTATGGAACAGCTCCCCTTATTGCATAGAGACCTGAAAGAAACAATGCTTGTTATAAAAGGCAAGCTGTGAGTCCAGATGAAGTGTCTCCCACACCACCTGCTTCCACTTCCTTCTGCTTTGCTCCCAGGACTGTGTGTGGTAAAGAGAAACGGGGTGGTTGAATAACATCCTGGATCTAGAAATACCATGATGCAAAGAAAGCAAAAATTGCAGGAAGCTGATGTGTTTGTTGACAGGCTGGGAGGGGTATGATGCAAACTCCCTGCGTGCTATTTGCACGTACTGAGGTGTAAAAATGATTCCCTATGCCAACTCTGGAGCCTTGCAGACAAGCAGCAAAAGGGTGATGCAAACCATAGGGGCACGAGTGGGTCTGCACAGGGGCTGAGGCTGGATTTGACCTTGGCTCTTTGCCTGGTCAGCCAGGAGGCTGCACTGGCTCTTACACAACCATGACAGCATCAGCCCTGAGGGGCCCTTGCTGATGTGAGATGCCAACATTTTCCTCCTGAAGCTGCCTTTGAAACAGGAAAACTTGTTTTACCTCTGTGCAACAGGACTTTCAGGTCTGATGGTGACAGGCTCATCCTGGCAGGAGGCTGTTGTGCAGAGCGGGTATAGCTGTGTGCGAAAGGGGTCATTGACATTCAGGGTGCAAGGGCTTGTGGTGCCTTTGGAGACACCCTAAGGATCACGCATGAATCTCTGGACAAAAAAAGGGCACCGCTGGGAAGGTGTCATCACCTTTGAGCCACTCCTTCATCCCCAATGTGCCAAAATCAAATGTCAATGCCTGAGACAAAGATTTACGCACTGAACAGCCTGTATAAAACCCCTATCCCCATGTTGTGCTGTCAGCAGCTTGGACCACATTAACGAGGGGCACAAATGGGGCTGGGAGCCAGAGGAGCTGGTCTCCCTTGCAGCAACACCTGAACTCTTCACTCTGCATTGACCTGGGCTGTTTCCCACCTTTAAAGTGGAAATAAATTATATAAACTAAATCCCATTGTGCTTTGCAAATAGCTCTGAGCACAGCGTGATCTGTTCTGTGTTACACAAAGCGTGCAGTCCTCATCTGGCCAGCAGAAGGGTTAGCACTGAGCATTTAAAGCTTTATGTTTTTCACGGTTACATACTGAGTCAGCACAAACACATCAGTGACAAGAGAAAGCAGCCGGAGTTCAGAACCAGCTCAGCTCCGGGTGGAATGAAGAAAACAAACTGTTCTTGCCCTGGTGCTAACGAAGCCTGATTTTCAATGGGCATATGTGTCGTGGTTGGTTGACTTCTAACACGTTATGCAAAGGCAGCACATCCTCCTCACTGCTTACAAGGCACTGGAGAGCCCACACACGTGAGAATGGTTGTGGAGTGAATCAGGAGGTGGGGAGAAAAACAAAGCAGGTCCCATGGAACAGCCCGGTGTCTGCTGGAGTGATGGAAGATGCTTTGCTCCTCACCTGGCAGTGGCTGCTCCTATCCTGAGCCACAGAGACAAGATTATAGGAGCACTTCTCAGGTGCCTCGCTGCAAAGTTGGCCACAGAAGCTAAAATCACCCTTATTTCACAGCTCAGGAGCCATGAATGTATCCTTGAGGGGAAGTCTAGAGGTGAGACTGGTGAGAGGTCCCTGGTGGCAATCTTTTGTTTTAGTGAATAGGCAGGGTTTGGTGGAAAAACCAGCCATGGTGAGAACTAAACCATGAGAGCACAGTGTCTGATGTGAATGAGCCTTCCTCGTCTGAGAAATGCCCATGGGACAACTGCTGGGGGAAGTGAAGTGGCAGGTCCTTCTGGGAGGGCAACCAAAGACTCATCTTGCAATGGGGAACATCGAAAATGTTCCCTATGGGGTAGAGTCCCCGACAGCCCCACAAAGCTCCTGGGCAACCACTGTCCTAAACACCACACTTAGGAGGCGTTCAGGGCTGTGCTGCTAAATATTGCCCGAGATGTCTCCAGTCTGAAGGGATCACTTTAAAAGATAACGGAGGAATATATAAAACCTTCCAAGCCTACACAAAATACTTAACTATTGAGCTTTTAACACCACTCATAAGCTGTTTAATATAATTATAGTAGATTCTGAAGCAAAACCTGCTCTACAGCCTAAACCTTCACCAGCCACTCCCTTAGTGAGGCTTCATCAGCACTTATGTCCCACTAGTTATCTCCCTCCCAGAGCATCCCTTCCACTGCGTACATGGGTTCAGTTTATTTTTGGAGACACACAAAGAGCCCTTGTATAAAGTGCATCATTCTTACATAAAGTCTGATCTACTAAGCTCTGGAGTTGTCAGATTTCAGCTGGTTTTGCCAGCAGCTGCTATGCAAGAGCTGCTGGCTCCTTGCTGTATGGCTGTGCGGCGGGAGGACGCACCTCCTTTGGGACACAGAGCCCATCCTGGCAGGGGCTGACCCCGTACAGGTCGGAACTCATTCAGTTCTTTATACGTAAAGCATTTGAGGGAGACGCAGTTTCCCATCTACAATGGAGGGACACCCCTTTCCCCCCAAACAACCTGTTCTGGTGGCTCTGCATGGCCCAAAAAGGGACACTTAA
>JANRGW010033040.1:0-24835 GCA_024733675.1 Psilopsiagon aymara | reverse complement strand
CAGATATCAGGGTGGTTGAAGTCCCCCATGAGAACAAGGGCCTGCAAGTGTGAGGCTGTTCCTATCTGTCTATAGAGCACTTCATCTACTGAGTCCTCTTGATCAGGCAATCTGTAACAGATCCCCACAGTAATGTCTCCCATCACTATTCTCCCTTTAACCTTGACCCACAAACTCTCTGTTGACTGACCACCTGTCCCCAGACAGAGTTCCATACTTTCCAGCCTGTTCCTAACTTAAATAGCAACTCAGTTGTAGCAGTCTTAGAAGAGAATGCACTGTTCAAACCTACAAGTGCCCAAATGGTTTCCCCAAAAAAGCTCATTTTTTTTTTGTGTTTTCTTTCCCATGGCGTACTTATGTTTTCTTCCATGCCTTGCCTTGTATCCATGTGGAGCTCTTTGGGTGACCATACAAATGGTGAATCCATGTAGAAAACCCTTCCTTCCACACAACATGCACAAGTCACTGGTATGGTTGCTGGATGTAGTTCTTCAATAAGCTAAAACATTTCTCTAGGCACAAAATGAGAAGCAGCAATGAGATTTGGTACATGTAAAACTTTTCCTACATGTATATGTCTCTGTTAATACAATTTTCTACTACTGTCCGCATTTGCTTTCTCCACATTCAATATTTGCTGCAGTGCTGCCTCTGATGTGACTGCAACATGATGAGATACAGGAAAATTTCAGAAATCACTTTGTATTTTACACTATGCATGAGCAGCTAAGAAAATAAGAAAACACAGCAATTTCATCAAAATTATATTATTTACTTCACTCCTTTTTGCTTATGGATAAAAGGACCTTTTGTATGATCTGCTGACTGATTATTCATCCCAGTAATAGCTGCAATACCAGGGAACTAAACTAAATCTCTCTGAGAACAGGAAACAGTCTCGAATCTTGACAGCCGACTATATTCAATAATTGGTATGGCTACGAGCAGTATCACAGAAGAGCCGAGGTGCATTAAAACCTTTTTTAATAGGCATTTGAATTAATCCAGAGAATCATCCTTAGAGTGCATCAGGCAGTCCGTAAGCACATAGTGTGCATAGTTCAAATTAAATTCCCTTTGATTTTAGTTTACCTGCTTATACCATATATATGTTATCTTACAAATAACACCAAGTGATAGCCAAAGATCAACTCACCTGGTAGTCTGACTATATTTTATGCTTATTCTCACAACAGCAGCAGCAGGCTGTTTTATGTGCACAGGAATGAATTGGTCTACCAAAGCCACACACTATAAGGCTTCAGGCTGAATTAACAGCTGGCCACATGCTGTCCGGACTACAGAATCTTTCAAAAGATACACTAAGATGCAAATTTTACACTTAAGTTTTGATTTAATAGCCCACTTATGACCTACAGGGTGTGGTATATACAGTGGCCTAAAATCTCTAAGCATTTTCTCTGTGTGTGTCAGCAATTCAGCCTGGAACAACATTAGAAGCCACAGAATATTATAACAATACCAAGACTTCAGCTCCCATTAGCTCCCTGTGGAAAAGCCACAAAAGCAAATGGTGACTTGCATCCCCACTTTCCTAGGAAACTTTTCTCTGTCACTTCGGCTGTTCCAAGGTGTCTTGCAAATATGCTGCTGCAGAAAGTTTTTGACAGATACAAGCAGAAAGAAATTTGGTTTCACGGATCATCCAAAAATGCAGGAATTGCCTCAGAATACCACAACATTGGAAAGGGAGAGCTCTCTCACTGATAAAGGCTTCTTGCTGTGCATAGATCTTAAGTATTATTTTCAGCCAATTATTATTCTGCCTACCCCTCTTGCTAATAGGATTTGCGAAGAAAAAGTGGACTTTTTATTTAATTTAAAATTAAGTAATTTAGTAGGATTTGAGGTAGTAGAAATACAAACCAGATGTGATATTGATACATATGTTAAAAAGTGTGTGCTGCTAATACTGGAAATAAATGTGATAAATGTACAGTAATAGGGTTCCTATAGTAACAATGGGATGCTACCTTAGCACTCCCAATGATAATGAGCTACCTTGCTAGGAGTAAACTTCACACCACATTTTCTGTCATTAAAATGTGTGGCACCTTCAGTACAGGTTCTCCTTACCTTTATTCACAGAATCATAGGACTCCACACCCTCACTGGGCAACTCATGCCAGTGGCTGATCACCCTCACAGGAAGAAAATGTTGGTTTCCTTATCAGTTTGTGCCCATTGGCTCTCGTCCTATCACCAGGCACTGCTGAGAAAAGTCTGTGTCAACAATTGGTTTTTCATGGTTCAGTTCCTTATGTGCCTCGGTTCCCATGTGAGGTTAACCTAAGAAAACAGAGTGGCATGGGGCATGGAACCTAGTAAATAAAAATTTGACTTGTATCAAATGAAATATTTTATCTAAACCAAATATTTGTGCTTTAGTTTGGAACAGCTTAGCTCTTTTTTTAAAAACAAAACAAAACAAAATAAAAATAAAAGTGAAAAGCTAAAAAGTGATATCAGAAAACAAAAAGCCACATTCCAAAGGATTTCAGTGTTAGTTAAGTAAAAGTATCTATGAAATCTTCCTTCTACAAGTCAGCTACAGTTCTGAAAGCATAGGTCTACCCCATGGCTTTCCATCTGTTCCCCCCCCCCCCCCCCCAAGTTAGACATAGTGAGTCAAAAAGAAGCTATAGCAGTTCATAGCATGAAGGAGGAGATTGGTTTTCCCATTCAGAATAAGCTGTGTCTATTGCTAGTTTCATTAGTCTTAAACTCAGGAGTTTTGGCAAATTAATCAATCACCTAGCTCTGCTAAGGCACTCATGAATAAGAAGCCATGTCCCTTTTTAAAGAAAAATAATCTTTAACCATTCTGTTTCTCAGTTTTCATCTTTAAAGTGGAGACACCACCATCCACCCATGCCTAACAAGCATGTTATGAAAAAGAATGATGGGTTCAAAACTTGATATAGTGAAAACCAGATAAGTACCTCAGAAAGACAATACAGTTTGGACTAATTTATCCAAACTAAACATTATTATCCTCAGGAGAACTCAAAATATAGCAGAAGTAACAATGGATTGTAATTCTTTGAATATACCTCTATGCATAGGAAAATGCATTCTAACCCACTAGCCTGCTAAGTATGCCAACATACCTGCTCTTAACATTGAGGCACTTAGCAGTGGCATGGGGTATGTCTGGTATTAGAGATATTAGTTAAAAAATGAAGCTTTTCACACAGTAGTGTCACAAAGCGATGGAGGGAGAGTATTGTTCCAGTGTCTGCTGTAACTATATTTCCATCCCAATTAAACTTCCCTAAATACACAGGGGAATTTCAAAGCCACTTGCAGTGATTTAATGGTGCAGTTCACACTGACGTTTCTGGGAGATAAATCCCTTCACATTGCTCTGAAAGTTCCTCAGCATGTTGGAAGCATGTGTTAAAGTCAGGAGAGTTCTAATGAGCCCTGCTCCCTTTGATGTTTCCACTGGATAACATTTCTGTCACTGAGTGAATATTTTAGATGTCTTATGCAAAAAAAAGTCCAACAGTTTTCACCTTTGATAACCATGCATCTTACTTTAAAGGCCTTAACTTCTAAATACTGGGAATGAAAGGTGATTCTTTTATGTCCTTTTTGCCTTTCAGAAGCAATGCTTTTGTTATTAAAAATGAATAATGTTTCAAATTTTGTAACCTTAGTATGCATGAGTCAACCAATGGCACTGAGGATAGAAATCAATATATAAAGTGAAGCAGTGTTAATGTAGTGGACAGCTCATTTCTCAAAGTATTTTAAAACTGAGCACATTCATTTTCAGGTGTTCATTTGAAAAAGCCTAAAGAGAAAATATGTGGAATTTTAAGGAGATTCATCTGAGATTTTGCTGAGCCCAACTCCTGAATGAAAAGTTCACTTGCCGTCTGATTTTAGTGTCCTTAAGTACAGTGTCTGCAGCTCACTGCAAACTGAAATTTGAAAACAGACAGAACATTAGCATTATTGAAAATGAGTGCCTAATCGACTTCATCAGGATGCACTTGCAAAGACTAGAACAGAAAATATTCTGCCTCTTTTATGCAACCAAGGAGACATCAGAAATTCACAGCAAGACAAAAAGGTTGAATATACATAAATTTTAAAGCCCTAAAGAGCACAAAAATTATTTCTCCTGTTTCTGTTTTTGCCCCATAATTGCAAATCCTCCTTGCGTTTGCAGGAAGTGAATGGCAGGAAACCTCCCCTTTGTTTTTGGAAAGAATGATAGCCTCTGAAGTTTTGAGATGGTCACTTAAAATCCCTTTTGTGGTCTAAAAGGGTATAATCTATTTCTGTTCACCCAAGGAAGTTCAGAACTCAGCAGATCAGAGTGAACTTCAGAAAACTAATCAGGTTATGGGTGTGTTAGAGTGGCAAAGCAAAATCAAAGGAATCAGAAAGAACACAATAGAGCACAGCTGGAAATGATATTCAGGTAGGTTTTAAAGTACAAGAAGCTGATTTATCACTCTGATCCTGTAGCTCTAAAGGCACATCACCTTGCCTTGCTACAGCACAACAGCATCACAGCAGCAGGAGCATAACAGCACAACAGCACAACAGCATAACAGCAGCAGGAGCTTCTGGTTCTGCCAGGGATCCACATGAGTAAAACACATCCTAATCCTGATTCCCATTCAGGAAACACAATTCCTGATCTAAGGAAGATTTTATCAAAGAGCACAGACAGGATTTGACCTGGTGCTTTATAGTGAGATCTCCCAGAGACTCTACCAGAATCCATGTAGATACAATAGAGGCTGCCTAAGGAAATGAAAACCTTTTTATTACCATTTTTTTGCACTTTTTGTTCTGCCTCTGTGTAGGGCAGAGGTCTCAAAGAAGGTTTCTTTGCTCACTTTTTATGGGTAGGTGTAAGGACCATCTCACTGCACTACATATATGAGAGGCTTTTTCCAGTCTTTTAGATAGCTCCCATGAGAAGACTTCAACAGCTACAGCTGAACACAAGAAAACCTAGCAATAACAGCTGTCCACATGATATGTCATTTTTCAGCTGTGCCCTTAGCATTACAAGGCTCATGACACCAGCTCACCAGCACAGTCAAGGACAGGATTCTGCCACTGCTTCTCAGTCACATGTTCATTAAAAGCTACCGAAGCTCATTAATTCTTGTTTTTATTTCAGATGCTATATTAACAGAGATACACAGAACACAGGAGCTCACAGAAAGTACAGTAAAATGTTAGAAAGTGATGATTTTGATTTCCAATTATGAATTTAATTTTTGAATGTCAAACTATGTAGCACTGATGAGATATAACAAAAGATAGATTTTAATGTGTGGTGAGCATGTTTTGGGTCATATGTGGCAGACAAGTAGAGGAGAAAACTGTTCTTCTCCATCAGTCTGACAGATATTGCTAGATATACCTTTAAATGCTTTAGGTACCACCAGAGCTAAGTGTCATTACCTATATAAGCAGCCCTCTACTTACTATTCTACATGAAAACACTCATGTTTCAGTCTTCCACTGCACCTGCCTACCCAACAAGGAGGAGCAGATGATCCAGAACACATTGAATGCCTTCTTGTCATGCAGAATTAATACTGCTTACAAACACCAACTGTAACCTGCATTTACCTTTGCCATGTTTCCAGAAACATATGGCACTGACAACTGAAAAAAGCTGTACTCAGAAGAAACTACGAAAGAAGGTTAATTTAAAAATCAGCTTAATACTGTTATTTCCAATCTACAGCTTAACAAGGACAGAGGAGTCCCAAAATGCAGCACCAGTGCAGCACAACCAGAGACTAAGGCACTGAGTAACAATTCATTTCAGTATTTCTGCAGTAACAAACACTTGAACAGCAGTAAACAAACATCTAGTGGCAAATCCCTGGTGGTGTTCAAGGCCAGATTGGACAGAGCCTTGGGCAACATGGTCTATGAGGTGTCCCTGCCCATGGCAGAAGGGTTGGAACTAGATGATCTTAAGGTCCTTTCCAACTGAGACTATTCTATGTTACTATGAAAAGAGAGGAAGACATTCCCTGAAAGGTATCGCAATTATTGCTTTGAATTCTAACACATTTCAAGACATAAGAAATTGAAATGAAAATTAAAAGCCAATCTTACAGAGGACCCCGTGTAAAGCCAATTTTGGACATAACACCTTGATGACAAATTTAGAAGAAATTATCTTTGAATGGGAGCAAATGAGAATTCTTCGCATCACAGTATCTATAGTGGGAAAGGGCCAGTAACCTTGATGACCCCGCAGTATTGTATCAAAAGCCGTGGCTTTTCTCAGTACACTTTATGCATGATATGCACAAAAGTGTAGGAACATAAAGCTGGCACAGCTGAATTCAAGAGCTACACAACGAAACACCATAATAAAAATATGAATGTCAACATACCTTGTATTTACCACTTGCTCCCTCCTGTCATCCACCCACACTGACGCAGTCTATAAACACTTGATCTGCTATTTTTCACCACATTGTTTTGATTCATTCGACACACAAACACCTGCTGAATAAAAAATCAACCTTGGCAATTAACATTTGGCAACAGTTTACACAACTGACAATGGGGTTAAGCTCAGAATAGAGCAGCAGCTCAACCTGAAATCCATGAAAACTATTGTATTGCAATTAGCATCAAGAAGTAAGAACTTAGAGACAAAGCTGCATATGCAATAGTTGATATACATGCAATCATAGTACTTATCAGAATGAAGACTTTTTCTACTAAAAACTACTATTCTTCTCAGTTTCTGGCAATTATTTTAGTTATGGTTACAGCTCATCAAAAAATAGCAACGTCATGTAATTACCTAGCTTTACTAGGTCCCACATTTTCAGCATCTTCCAAAATGGCATTGCTAGATTTCTTCACCAAGAGAGGGAAGACTGAAGTTGCGATGTGAGTACGACTTGCTAATGCTATGGACTGTATGCTAAAGACCTTAGCCTAAACATTCCACACTGGTATTGCAGCTGATAATCACCTGCAACTATTTGAATCACAGACCTTTAGAGCACCCATTAGAACTAATGATGTAGGAAAATATGAAAGAGCTTAGTCTCACCACTCTAAGACAGATGTCAGACACATGTTACAAGTACTTCAGCGTAATACAAAAGTGGTTATTAGTTGCTATTTCAATAGCAAGACTGTTTTCTTGGCTGTGAAAAGCGCAAGTTTGCACAGAATACAACGATCTTCTATTCTAAATCTGATTTTTAGAAGTACTTTACAACTCCTGCAGAGATGATAGCTCATTAAGCTACAATACACTTAGCAGACTGTGTAATCATTAAAGCTTTAAAGCAAACCTTAAAAACCGTTTTTGCCATTTCCAGAATCTTTCAAGAGTTTCTTTCCCTGTATCTACTCAGACGAAACTGAAACCTGCTACATTTCCATGCACCGAAAGAAACCCAAAGGCAGAAACAAAACCAAACCCCAAACAGTAAATCTATATTATTCCTTTACAAGCAGAAGAATATTTGCATATGGCTGAATGGTGTGGTTCATGTCCTGACTGTGCCACATTCCCACATCCCATGTAAAATGCCTTCAGTGTCAGATTCAATGTTACTTTAGTGAGGGGCATTTTCCTCACTTCTTCCTGTTTTCTTTTTGACTGTAAAATCTGGTCCAGAGATACCTCTTAGTTAATTTCCTTGAACCACTCTCCTCTTCCCCTCAAGTGGAACATTCCCAAGAAAATGTCTGATTTCAGTAATTCAAGCATTTCTGACAAAATAAGTTTCATAGAAAATACTAATTCCTGAGAAGGTATAGTAACATGTGATGTAAAAAGAAATACATAAACAGGCTGAAAACTTAATTACAATATCTTCTGGGGAAAATAATGTTTTCCTTCTTACACTGGGCAGGGGCCAGGACTGGAAAACATGGGGGACTGCAGACAGAGAACTTCTGCCATAATGGATGGGGGTTTACAGGACACAGAGTACCTACAAATAGCTACAGCAGAAAAACATATGCAAAAAGAAATAGAAAAGAAAAATTAAACTGATGCCTTGGAAAGGTTCCAATTGCTTCTAAGAATGGATGAACCCATGCAAAACCATATGGTTTCCTTAGCTCACTAGGTGGGTAAAGACCTCGATGCAGGTTAGCCAGTGGTATAAAAAGTGTGTCAAGCTAGGTCATAATTTGAACATCAGTAAAAGTAATTACTAAAATATGTAAAACCACATCTTTTACCAACTCATTGTTTAATGCTCCCTTAGCCCTTTTGGACTTTGCTATTTTCTCATACGTGAGGGAGAGACACCTGACTAGCAGTGGTCACGGGAAAATGCTTCTTCCAGAAAAGCACCTGGCAACGCAAGGTCCTCATAATGGCCCCCACTGCTCTTTGGCTACATCTGTACCAATGAATTAAAACCACTCTGAGCTACCCTCTATCACTGGGGTCAATGCTCTGGAATGGCTCATACAGAAATTAGTAAATCTCCAGGGCTGAGCTGGCTACATCTACTCTGCTCATTGGGAATGCTCACATAAACTCTCCAGATATGCCAGGAACTGCCTGAGAGGGTGAAGCCAAAGCTGTGCCAGGGACCAAGAGAACTATTTGACAGCACCCTTAAAAAACTGTGTTCCCGTACACATGCCTGCAACCTTTCAATATTTAATTTAATAAGTTCTAAACTTTAGAGGTGGTTTTTGCACATTCTTGAATTAGAGTTGAAGTGCCACATGAATGACTCAGTGTCACAGTTCAGTAGGTCACACACATAGAAATGGAGCAGTACACAGTTTAACATATTGCTATGGTTCAGCCTCATCAGTAGGTCAAACTTAAATTCATACTTTTTTTTTTCAAAACCACATATTTATGAAAATAGGACAAAGCTGCAATAAAACCAACAGAGCATCAAAATTACTTTTTACATCAGAGATTGACTCAGCTTCTCGAATGGCTCCTCATGGGCAAATGTCTTCTAAAACGTACTCCTGACTCTTCTGGGAGTTAAATACTGCTTGATCCTGTTGTGAAAGCTCCCCTCATGTAATCCTTAACATCCTGATGCAATGATATATCGCCATCAGTCTGTGGTTCCTAAGTACTCTCCAAACCCCCTCAAAAGCATATCCTTTCTCATAAAGAAGACACAAAAAGAGAGACAATGGTAAACTGTACTCTTGCTTTTACACCCTATATGCTTAACTATGGTAGCAATGCAGAATTAGAAAACTTCTAACTTCTGCTGTTGCTGAATGCAGCCTCCCACCTACATTAGGGAGACTGGAGTTGATCTGATGTTAACTTGTCTTGAAACTTCTGCCTATACTTTTGCATAACTTGCCTTGAATAATTTTTACACATGCTCTGAGCCACAGAAAATATAAATTCCTTTCCCCAGGAGCACCGTGAGAGCTTGCAGAGCTATCACTTATTTCACAGAATTTGTTAATTGCTTAGTCTAGGGGGAAGAAGACTTTTATAAGACTTTGTTTTAAAGAAGGGCTCCAGGAGCACGATTTCTATTTATGATAGTGGCTACATCACAGCTTACTGTATTTCTTTCACATCCTTTGATAAAAGAAAATTGCTTATTTTGGAATAAACTTTCCATGGCATTGAATAGGATGCATAATCTCTGCTTCAGGCTTTGCAAAGGCTCTAGAGATCAGCAGGAATATTATTCATTGTCACAAACTGATATTAATGCAGCAATTTATTTGAGAATTTCAATTCCCAGAAGACAAAAGACATTCTTCAGTTCCTTGGGGAGGGGAAGGTTGTATACTGGTGTCTGTTCTACATTTAGCACTTTGCAGTTAATAAGGTTCAGTCAGGCTTGTTCAGAATAGGAACAACCAAAATCAGCACATCAAAACCTATGCATGAAGTGGTATTTTGTGGTGCAAGAGAAACAAACTTTGCTGCCGTATTAGATTCATACAAGTTGAAGATATTAGTTAGGATTTTTCCCTGCCTTCACTTATAGATCCATCCTAAATGATGGAATTGCATAATTGGTGTCTTCCGTTTAATGGAGATTTGCTTTTAGAGGCAGGTTTACTGAGCCCACATACAAAAGCAAATCTGAGTGGCAGGACAAAATGAAGACAAAGTTCTCTGCAGGGGAGAAATTCAACATCTGTAAGGACTGCTGTGCTCCTGCTGCTTTAATAACTGCCAGAGCTGACTTCACTACCCTGCCTAGCTTAGAAAAGGGAAAACCTCATTACCTGTTAAAGAGTCATTCTTTTACATAAACAGATAACTCAGGATGCATTTTGATAGTTGTATTTGTCCCTAGTGAAGAAGAAAGTATGTTTAAATGCCCAGAAAATATATTCTTCCCACCTGCATTCTTGCAATGGTTAACAAAATAGAAATCAGCATAACTACCAGTGCAAGCATCTCCAGTGTTACTCACTAAGAGGCTTTTCAGACCTAGGGAAAAGTTTTATAACCTGCAAGGCAAGAGATGGCTAGGTTTCACCAGTGGCTGAACTTAAAAAGAAAATTACTTGCAAGCTCACAGTCAAAAAAAAAAAATATTTTTTTTCTGTTTATTTTAATAAATTTGTGATACATTCCTTTATGCACCAGAAACACTGCTTCATTGCCTGGGCGTTTTAATGCACAGGAAGCAGCAGTGCTTCAGAACCACTGCAAACAAAAGCCGATGGTCTTCAAATTTTATTGAATTCTACGACCACCTTTATTCATTTTTCATTTTGAACTCATACCAGAAACATATTAATCTAACTTTGGAAGCCAATAGAATTTGCTTGCATGAGGGAAAAATCTGCTTAAGGGTTGTTAATTTTCTGCAGAAGAGAATAGAATATTGTTTCAGACGAATACAAAGCTGATGGGAATACTGGAATTCCTTGTATCCCCTCCTGTGAGTTACACAGGTTTCTAGCAAATTACATCATATTCAGCACAGCCTCAGACCAGGAATTACAAACAATGTACCAAAAGCCTCTAGCTATCAGGTTCATAATAGCAAATAACATCTACAGTAGATTATGTTTTTCTAAAATGACATTAATTTTAACTAAAGAATGATGTGTATAAAATCTTTATTTCATTCTCCTTAGTTTATAGAGTATCACCAAAGTCAAATAAATGCTTCACTGAGCAAATTAAGTATATATAAAATGCCAAAAGTTAATTATCAGTAACAGTGTCTCAGAGAAATAACACATTTGCTATTTTGGCATTTCCTGCTGTACACAAAATGTCTCGATATTTAACTGTGAGACGTCAGCCACATTCACCAGCCAGATATTTTCTAGACAGATCCCTGAAAGGGTGATTGTTCTTTTTCTTTTCTAAGGACTGCCAGGCTGGAATAAAGTTTACAGGTTTTGACAGACACCTTACAAAATAGAAGTCATGTTTGCAAGAAGTAGGTAGAGCACCACCTGCAAGTGACTGAGCAGCCTTGTTCTGTATCTGATCTTCAAACTGGGGCCCAGACACTCAAGAAAAATAACTGATTTTGCACAGCAGTTTAATCACTGAAGATTGAAAACTGATTAACATATTTACTTCTGTGACTAGGAATAAATGAAAAATAACTTAAAAGGACATTTTTGCCATTAAAGAGTGTAAGAGTGATAGCTTTTTTAATACCCAGAGGAAGTTACTATTTTCATCCACCAAGTATTTCCCACCAGGTCCAGTGCATCTGTTATAAATAATGAGGACCAAGAAAATAAAGCAGAGATTGCAGCCCAGAACTAGCGCTTTGGTCATGGCTGCTCTGATACCGGAAACAGACAGAAAACATCTTCAATATCTCTTTTGAGATGTGATTGACAAGTTTAATTTATTTGATGTACTCCTTAGTTATAGGAATAGCAATAATGCAAGGGAAGGATGCTGAGCGGCAGTTGCTGTGGCAACAGAGCAGTCAAAGTGAAGGCATGAAACAAGACAGGGCTGGATACAGGGAGTGAATTCTCTCTTGGCATGGGAGAACAAGAAGTTTTACAACAAAAGGCAAATTGTAGCAATATAGCAAACCACTTGCCTGCGACACTGTTAATATGTGGGGCATTTGACTTGAAACATCCAACTTTACAATTCCAAATTTGTGAACACTGATAGTCAATCTGTAAACCACGGCACCCATTTAGGAAAACACAGAATTTATCAGCCCAAATCAATATGATAAACCAGGGCATCAGCACCCACTCTTGTGTATTCTGAGGGCTGCAAAGATGAAACTCGGAGGAAACAGATTTCACCTTTTTCCTGTTACAGCTCTGGCCCCACACAACATGCTCTGACATTGGTGAAGTTATCAAACTGCTCAGTGCCTGCTGCCCAGCTGCTGTGGATACTTCCTAAGGTAATGATAAATAAACACAACTCTTGATGCTCTCTTTCCAAAGTAATAATATTTTTGACAGATGGATGCAACAGCTTCCATTTTCATTAGCTTCATAATCACTGGAAAGTGCCAGAAAAACACACTGTATCTCAGCGAGTAAATTTTCATGCAATATTCTTAGGCCCAACTGGAAGTATTTCCTTGTAACAGGCAAGGGAATTCAAATGTTAACCAGAACTGCTAAGCTTTCAATACTAAAGGCTGAGAAATAGTTGAAGTGCAGTACAGTGACAACAGTATAAACTCTAAAAGAGCCAAAAGCCTGGAAGTAGTGAAATCCCACCACGTTTCATGAGTTTGACTACTTTTGTGATGCGGTGTGTCTGCACAGCAGGGCCTCAAACCTCCCAGGAGAGCACATCCCAGCTGGGCTTCCCCAGACACAGTGTGTCCACCAAGGCACAGTGGCTCTTGCACAGGAGAAAGCAACATCGTCCGAGGGGGAGGAAAAGACTGACCTTTCCTAGTCACCAGCACTGCTTCACAGTGAGGCCAGACCCTAGCAGGGAATGGGAAGAAGTGTCGTGTCAGGTGGCAGCCACCCGAGGTGGACCTTTGTAGGCCAGATGACGAGGAAAGGAAAAAGCTTTTAATTCAATGCGCCTTTCTGACCTTCATTATTTCTCATTGCACCTGCAATTTGCAACTGAATAACAGTTTGGTTTTACTGTTTGTGTTTTCTCTGAAAATTTTAATCACACCCAGTGTAAAGGAAGCAATCACAACCCTGACTTCCAATGTAATTATTTGTACTGCAGAGTTTGTTTTTCTTATAAAACATCTTCCCTGTTTTTAAGCATAAATATAACTTGGGTTTTGGAGCTCTCTATAAAGTTTATACAACATTAAAGTGTATGAGATCTTCTGCTCCCTTCACACATGTCTTTAAGATGAGCAACAATATCACAATTAATATTTCTCCATATATCTTTTTACCAGGACTGAAACTGGATCAATACTGTAAATTTCACCCCCCTGCATGTCTCAAACAAGTACAACAAGCTGTGTTAATCACTTCATGGTCAAATTGATAGCACTGAGAAATAATCTTTACTTAGGGGGAAAAAAAAAAAAAAAAAAAACAAACGAAAAAGATGAATCATATGGTTTTAACTAGGCTTTCCAAAAAATCTTTAAGAGGAGTAACACCTATGCCCTGTGTTCATGTCTAGCAGAACACAACTGCGAAGCCACCAGCCTCAACTGCCCTGCAGTAAAGCAAAATGCAATGCAGAAAGCAGCTTTTCCTTATTGCAATCTGTCAAACTTGAGAGGCTAATGTTTTCTTCTCTTTCATTTGATGATGACTGAAATGTTTTTAGGAGGCCATGACACTCCTGGCTCTGCTACATTTTTCTTTACCCCAGTGCTTTGGCTGCAGACACCCAGACAGAAGATGATTCCTTTGAAAATATATGGTATTTTCCTGAAAATAAAAAGAAACAAACGGGGGGGGGGGGAAGGGAAGGGAAGGGGGAGAGAGTGGTCAGTGGGGAGACACATCATGAAAAGCCACAGAAAACCTCACTTTAAAGAAAGCTTAAATTATAGCCAAACTGGGACTGAAAATATTGCTTTACCATTCCCACTCTTGGGAAAGTAAAGACAGCTCCCAGAAATATGGTCTGAAACACAAAGATAAATGAACTCCATCCTGCCAAGTGAAAACAGCATTTTGTGTCCCTGCCTGCTGGGGCCAGACCTGCTACTGTGGCTCCTCCAG
This sequence comes from Psilopsiagon aymara, assembly GCA_024733675.1. NCBI lineage: Eukaryota > Metazoa > Chordata > Aves > Psittaciformes > Psittacidae > Psilopsiagon > Psilopsiagon aymara. Next base: position 10,714 of record JANRGW010033040.1, on the reverse strand, counting down.
CTACCAAAGCAGGAGGCAGGCACACAGGTCTGCCTGCTGGGTTATGGAGGAATATGGCCCTGATTCCACTGAAGCCACTCCACATTGCCCAAGAGAGGTGTAATTGGCACTGGAGAAAAAGTAGATGCAAGGTCCTTCTGTATTTGCCACTTGCTTAGCTTGAAAATTAAAAGAAGCTATTGACAGCAATTTATATGCACCAGGATGGCTGTCAGGGGAACTTGAGCATGCTAAATTGCAAGTAATCATTCACCGCCCTGTGACAGCTTAACAGAACATAATCACAAAATTCAAAAAATAAGATTGGGAAAGAGGACGAGAGGACATCAAGTCCTTTTCTGCTCTTCTCACAGTGTTTCTGTTTATAGCTTTCCAATAAAATCTCTGCTTGTGGACGGGAATTTGAAAGTGCCTAAGACAATATGGTTACCTGCAATTTCTGTGTGGAGAACTTCAATCAAATCTGTTTGTGACTGTTTATTCTAAAATCTGTATGTGAACCTAACATGCTTCTCATTTCCATATGAGAGAATGCCACTTGGATAGAAATCAGATGGATGAAAGACTAAATTTTGTAGACTGGACTTAACTTTTTTTATCTTTATGTTAAGAGATTTCTTTGTGCCAGTAAAAACCCCCACCACTTTTCATACATATCCTTTCTGCAGGATGTCCATATCAAGTGATAAATATTTACTTCCTGTTTGCTAGTACTCAAAAAAACCCACTGTCTTAGGAAGGGGAGTTTCATTCTTATGTTCAATTGCAAGTTAAAAATAATTATTGTCTATTTCTCCTTTCAGCTTTAAATCAGTTTCAGTAGCTTAAGAGAAATGTGGATACTTGGTGCAAAGATGAAGGTGTTGGCAAAAGGCTGGAAAATCATACTGGAGAGAGCCAGGTACCTGAAGAGAGGGAGGACAAGGAAGGACACCAATATCAGAAAGTAAGAGAGATAGAATGTGCACATACACTCTACACACACTTCAGGTAAAGATAAAACCCATACCATATGTAATAAGCTCTGTAGTATTTTGTGCTAAACATAAATGTGACAAGTCATGTTCAATGGAACAAATCCCCTTTCCAGAACCAATGCTAATCCCTAAAACCTCAGAAATCTGAAAGGCTCCACACATCCTTGTTAAGCCACAACAGCAGAATAAACTGATTCTTTTTAATTCTGTATGCCTCACCCTGTATGAACTCACTTAAATTGCCAGTTCCCTCCCTCACAAATGCGCATTCACAGACATTATTTTTTGTGCTAAAATCATAACTTTCCCAGATAGCAAATTAAGATTGGAAAGATTTCTTGCATTTGACTTCAGTTCATCTCACTTTCCTTCTCAGTTCATAAAAGCAAGAGGGAAAGAGACATTTCACCTACCAACCTTTGCTTACTCCCTTTAAAATTACAAATGCAACAGATTTAAATACATTCCAGATTACTGCACAGAGCAGAGTGCTTTTGGCACCAGTGCTTGAATGAAACAGAAAGTATCAGCAGTAAATACATTCTTACATGAGGTTTGGTATTACCCAGATGATATCACTAGTCAGTAATTAATCTGAGTGAAATAAACCATAACTTTCCACAATCTTGAGATGGAAGAAACATCATAGGATAAAAATCTTATCTGTGGGGATTCTTTATACCCTTACATTGAGCAGTCACTATGTGTTTTACCTCATATAAAAGAGATTTTATCCACCCTCTGTACTCTGCTTTTACTTCCAACTTTACTCATGTAATTGTTCCCTGACCTCCCATGATTGCAATCTGTGCCATAAAACAGTATACCAAAGAACTTCTACAAGGAAATCTACTGCCAAGGGCAACAACAATAGATAGCTACCAACACTACAAGTGAAAATAATCACATTAACCCTTATATTACTACTGACACTGTGTACAGCTGTGAGCCAAACAGATCACACAGGGGCACCCGCAATGGCATTGTCACAGCAGGCCAGAGCTGGGGAGGCAAGGAGGAGCGAGTGGGAAGTCACTTCATGTAAAATACTCTCTCTTGGGTGATGTTCATATAAACTGAAGGAAAAGCAAATTCTCAGCATAAGTCCCAAGACCTCTAGACCCAGTCAATAAGGGAAGAGTCAGCCCAGCCTGGCTATGCAGGGTTAATAAACAGCACTGAGCTCTTTCTCCATATCACCAATATGAATCTTGTCCAAAAATGTCGTGTCTGACATGGAAGCCTACATTTCATCACTTCCAGCGGAAGCTGAGAGATACCCTGTCTGGAGGTACACAATCTTGAGCCTAGACACAACTGAATAAAGCATATTTCCAGAGCAGTTATTCTTTTCTGCAGTCAAATACTGATTTGTGAAATATCTTTGGGTCTTGCAGAACAGATTTTCCATGGACTCAAGCTTCTCAGAAAGATTAGCATGGCATAAAGTAGAATTAGAGGGTGGATCTGCATCAGCATTTAATTTGGATGAAGAAAAGACATTTGAAACAAGCCTCCTGACGGACTCCACTCACAGCGCTGCAGCTTGCTTAAGTGAGCCACTTCAGAGCACAAGACCCAAACTCCTGTCAGTGAAAATAAATTGGGAAATGCACCCCATCATGAATCAGCACTCAGACCAGAGCCAGCCTGAAGTAAAACCACCAAAAAAAGATACAGTGCAGCTGCTGTATCCTTAATACAGTTTCACTCTGCATCTGGGTCCACACAAGTGTCCACACACCTGACTACTTTTAATTAAATACAGCACCAGTCTCAGCTTTGAGACGGCGGTTTCAGCCTTCCTCAGTAACAACATCCACAGGATGCTTTCAAGTGAACAGTATGAGCCTTCAATAGGCATAGCAGTGACAATTATTTCCTTAAAGACAAAAATGACCCCTGAAGGTCAGACAGCCTTTGCTAATTAGTATGAAAAGAAATGCTGTTCTGCAGTCTCCGTTACATTTACACTGAGACCAAATGAAGATTTTCACCATCACAAATCCCAGCATGGTAACTCTCACGAGAACAACTTTCACAGGACATACAGGAATACAGAATCAGAGCAGTAACATAGGTTTCAGGCCTTCCGTACTAAGAGTTGCGGTATATTCTTGTTGCCATTGCCTTCTGCAGGTTTTCATTTAGGTAAGCTCAGAAATCCTAAAAATCACCTGTGAAGAAACCATGTAAGACATTCACTTGAACAAAAGATCCCCTTCAGGTCAGTATTCCAATGAATTTTATTTCATTTCAGAACTTCTTTACAGTGTCATCAAAAGTGCACCAGTGGGTAGAAGACTGAACAATGAAGGAACAAATTCTGCAGAATTAATCCTTTTATAATCTTGGCACAATGGTCATAATAATATCTTAAGCTTATTATAATGTATATTCTTGATATACATTTAAAATGCTCATTTACTGAGGCAAGCAGCTATTTCAGTTGAAATTTTGTAGAAAACTTAATTTTATGCATAAATTAGGATGAAGAGTTCCTACAAAAGACCATTCCACGGGTTATTATTTTCAGTGTTCAAATCACCCCTACAGAAAATCGCTGGGATTGGAGGACACAAACCTTTTGTCTTCTTGAAGAGGATGGTAAGAAGAGAGACCCAAGCATGCAGTCAGAACAGAGGCAAATTATCAGTAGCAAGCTGTAAACGCAGAGGGGGCAACTCAGGAACTGCCAGAAAGATGAGATAAAACATTAGATGTTTTGAACAAGGATGGAAGAATGCAAACATACTTTGGAAGGGCAGCAAAGAGTCTATTTTCAGCCTGCTTTTGCCATGCTGGAAGTTCCATGATGGTAAAGAAAATAGCACTGTAGCAGAACATGTCTGTGACCTCCTCAATGAACCCGACCTCTGCTAGAGAATGTGCCAGTGTGATGAGGGAAATGAAGAATCTTAATGAGGTAAGACGAAAGCCGGTCATCCTCATGCAGCAGACTCCTCCTAAGAATCAGCTAGAAAGCAGCATTAACTGTATTTTGCAACTATATTTTAATTCATCCTGGTTTATGTTTTAAAGACAAAGCAAGAATATTCAGATAGTAACATAATCTATTCATAAACTTCTTTCTTCCCCTCACATTTTTCCTCTGAAGAATTAAAATGGACAAATCCTGGTACAATGGGTCTGACGAGCCCGTGCAAAGGATTGGGGACAGGGAGGTGGTCACCAGTACTGGCTTGCAGGAGGAAGGCAGGTTAACAGACGGCTCAGAAAATCACCTTGACAGTCCGAGACACGATAATGTCCCTCAGACCCATTTCTGCACTACAGAGAGATCCTGGCAATCTTGTGACTCCATTTCCACATAGCCTGGAGAACTGAGTTACACTGTGCTATCACAGGATCCCCCACCTTTCCTACTCATCTCCCACCACACAGATCAAAATGCAAAGCTTATGTCTATAGCACTATATTAAACAGGCCTGCTGTCTGCCCCCTAAGGCATATGGCTCAGCATCGTCTGCATCCATCCACCTATGTTGGTTTTATCCACAAAACAGGTCTCATCCATCCCACTATAGGCAGCTGCCCCCCAGCATAGACAGTATTGCAACACTCGGTGGGATGAATCCAGAGCCTTGAGACATGCTTAAGATCAAAAAAGAAGGAAAATAAGTTCTGTACCTTCTGGATTCTCTCAGTTTGATGCCAGTAGGATCCCTACTACAGGCAATATGTAGATGCCATGCAACATAATACAGTCCCACAGTACAAAGACACTGCCTACAACACATTTGCAGGAGATGGGCCAGAGCGTCCTTGACAATTAGAAGTTTTAGGCAAATACTCAGTTCCTCAGGAGCTCAGGGCCAGTCAGATCATCTCCTGATAACAAAAGGAGAAAAATTGTTCACTCTGTGAACTACTTCTCATCCACTGTCCCAGCAGGTTGCCAGTAATGAAAACATTTTCACAAATTTTATTGTCCTCAGCACTGTAGAGTCACAAACAGCTCTGGGAAACAGTGGAGGAGCTCTCTACTGCATGAATTGGATTTGTTAACTGAGTTCCAATTACAGGACCAAAACCCTACCCCACTTACCTGTAGCTGCCATCACATGAAATCTGATGATAATTGAATTGAACAGATGTGTACATCAAGGCAGAATCTGACCTGCCAAATCTCTATTATTAGTGATGTTATTCTCTGTACAAAACTCTAATTGACTTTCAGACTCTGGCTGAAATCTGCATTTCTGCCCATTAAAGAAATTAATTTTTTTTCGTTTATTGCTGTCCAAATTTTGAATTGGAATAAATAAGGAAAAAATACATAGCCACCAAATTCTTATTTTGTGCCACCAAACACAAGGACACACCTAACAAATCCTGGAAGACAGGAGAAATATCAACTAGGACTGGGCACACAATATGAACAAACACGGCTAAGGAAAAATTTTTAGCATTTTTTATAGGAGCCATTATTCAAAGATGGCATTAGCACACAAAAATTAGAAGTGGATATCTTGCATATTCTGGGTTTATTCATAATTAAATGTTTTTTTATCTAGACAGTAAATGTTTAAATCACATTTTCAGTGCTCGAAATGAAACATTGATTATTCTTCTCAGATCCAGCAATTTAAACAGTTTCTAGCAGAAATGTTACTCTATCAATCACACAAGGTGTATGCCTCTCAAATGATGTTTTCCTCAACACTTGTGAAACAATTTCTGATTAACAGTTATGGGACCCAGGGCCATGCTTGCTCCAGCTATTCCTTGCTTCAGCAGATCAACATACCAAAAACTGGCATGCTCCCAAGGTGGCTCACTACAAGCAAGAATGAACCAGAGACCTGGAGGAGAGGAAATGGTGCAGGCCATGCTGCATGGTCCTGTGCACCAGTTATCCTGAGCAGCCACAGGCAGAAACAAACTCAGGTACCCATGCAACTCAAACCCCTAAAAAGCAGTTAACAGAATGAGTCCAGAGAATCTTTCTTCAACTTAGGGGGCCTATAGGGATGCTGGGGAGAGTCTCTTCATTAGGAACTGTAGTGACAGGACAAGGGGTAAAGGGTTCAAACTTAAACAGGGGAAATTTAGACTGGATATAAGGAGGAAGTTCTTTACTGTAAAGGTGATGAGGCACTGGAATGGTCGCCCAAGGAATTTGTGAATGCTTCATTGCTGGCGATGTTCAAGGCCAGGTTGGACAGAGCCTTGGGTGACATGGTTTAGTGTGAGGCATTCTTGCCCATGGCAGTGGGGTTGGAACTAAATGATCTTAAGGTCCTTTCCAACACTAACTATTCTATGATTCTATAACATGGCAGTGGGGTTTTCTCAGTATCCCTCATTCATTACACCTTCCTAGCTGTGCTCCAAAGCCAACACAGCACAGAGTTAGCAAATCCCATCACTCAGGTGTCACTTAGAGGACCTAAACAGGACGGAATAAATCCAAACAACCTTTGTCCATCTTCTGCAATTGCCGCTAATGACAATCACTGTTACTTACATCTGTTGTCTGCATAATTGAAAGTACACCAGGGACTCATATCCCAAAGGACACATGATCTGTGTCTCCCATCTATATACTGAAAATTACACCCTTCCATTTTAATTCTATGTATGATATTATCACAATTTAATGACCTAGGAAGTGGTTGGTAAATAACTGCATACTGCAGAATTTGAAGAAAATCTGCCCAAGGAAAATTTGCAAATATTAAATCCATCTCAGCCTTTTTGATTCCCAACAATCTCAAAGATTTCTGACAACAGACGAACAGGAAAATCAAAAAAATTAACCATAGAAAGGAGTTGCTCAGTACAGAGGTCTTTAATTTGGTTGAATAACTGAATTTCATCTGAAAAGCCCTCACACAAAATATTTCTCTATGATTAATAAGCAATTACCATGCATTGTTATCAACCTAGAATGCATTATGATGCAGGGTACAGATCTACTAAGCACACAGATAACAGACTGAATCATGACGTCCTTCTTTACACTGATTTTACAGAAATTATTACTCCAAGTTCCCTTAAATTAAATTGGTGTGATTCCTAGCATTGTGCTTCTTTTTCTCTCTTTAAATGTCTTAATTGGAGAAAGAGGCAGAAAAGAAACCATCTTAAAGAGTAAAAATTAAATTCAGATGAATTCATCCATTTGTTGTTTTGTTCTAACAAATTAGTCACAGGGGAAGTACATTGTCAGGGACATTTGAGCAGGAAAAAAGATCTTCCAGACTAGCTAGTATAACCTCCAATTCCTTAATTGTTAAGAAACATTTAGTTTCATTAAAATACACTACCCTTACCTGTTGCTTTATTTTTCTCAATAATGCTCCTTCTTAACACTGCACATTTTCATGAAAAAAACATCCTCTTGGAGACCTTCAAGTGTGGGGTTTTGTAGTGCTGAAGAGGAACACCAAGAGCTGGGCTCTACCGTCTGGAAACTGCATTCAGCTGGCAAAATGCTTACTTCAAAGTTTTCACTTTTAAGCAACAACTATTTAAATTATTAATGGTATTTTTCTCTGGTGCTTAAATTTAACTTATTTTTATTCTCTGGTGCCTAAATAGAACTACTTTTACTCTTGAGAATGGTGGAATTAGAAATGGTTGAATATACTTTGTAAAAATCTTGCCTTTTAGTTCACAGAAGCTTCAGTAAATCCAGAGCCAAATTACAAATTATCATTCTAATAGACATCTTCAGTAGTTCATCTTAGACTGAATGATTGCTGCAGCTAAAGCAATTAAGACCAGAAAATCAGTTCTGCAGTCATCTGTAAGGGAATTAAAAATGCTTTACTTGATCTGCTCACTTTCTGAGTTTGACTGGCTAGCATTTCCTTACATTCTGTTTTCTTTCAATAATTTATGTATTCCTGAGAACATCAAAAATATCAGGGCCTGTGATCAAGTCAAATCATGTCACACTCAATAAATCATGATTCAGAATTCATGCCAATTCCTGAAATATCTTTAATGTTTAATTTGCAGTTTAAAGTTAACATCCAAAGAGAAACAATTGGAGCGCTACTAAGAAAAGTACCAACCCCCTGAAGACAGAGATTTATTAATGTAACTTACAACAATTCTAAAACAAATCTTCAAAGTTAGATATGTAAACAATACACAGAAATGTGGGTTTCTGGAAAAGGAGAAAAATAGCTTTCAAAGCAAAGCAGAGATAAAGTGGTGTTGATGGAGAGCAGACATCTGCCTATGCAACAGCGATATATTACCTTTAAATAATATATAGAAACTGCGCAAATGCACTTTCATTATGAGCATTTTAGAGGAGATTTTTTTTTTCTATAGTTGAAATCAGCTGTCATTATGTGTTAGCATAATATTTTACAGAATTTTTAAATGGACACACAATGGGTTTTGTCATGCTCAAATACAGAAAATTAACCACAGAAAACAAAGAATTGTTTATATGAGGTTCTGAGTAAGTAAAGCAGCATGTTCTTTCTTGAATTTCACCCAGATCTGCTGTGACCATCTCCACCTCAGTTATATAAATGCAATTCACTTCCTCTTTGAAGGGCAATGTAAGAAAAGAAAAATCTATCAAATTTTAAAATTCAGGAACAGATCATACCCCACTTGCTCACACAGTATGGTAGTTTACTATTTTGTTTCTTTCTCTGGAAGAAATTCATTCCTTGGCACCAGATAACAGAGTTAGGGCCTCGACCTATTTTGAAAACACTCTCAAACAGCCCCAGTCCCAGTTCACTTTAGGTAGTGCTCTGTTGAGTTAGTGCTCCACTGCTAATTAGAAATGCTTCTAGTCAAAACAATGCAGCTGCAGAGGCATAAGGATGGACTAAGTGAAATCAGATGATGCCAACCTCTCCAAACCTCTCCAAGCTGTTAAACTGGAATAGAATTCATGTAAAAATTTGATTCTTTTGTGAGATATTTGCTCCTTTCTGCTTGCCACAGTCAGTGCTTTTAGGAGACCATTTTTCTGTCATTTCAATAGTTCTTTAAAGCATGAATGTAAATGCTAAGCTGAGGGAGTTAAACATGCAACTCAGATCATACAAAAGGTCATCAACCTGGTTTATTCCAGACCATATACACTGGACTGTTATTTCCACATTATTATATGTACCGGTCTGCACATTTTGCCCAGGGCTGGCTAAAACAATTATGCCTTCTTCAGAAGGTGCTAGCTGACATTTCCAGTGGGAGGCCGAGGATGAGAGTTTTACACACAGCCACCAGTTTCAGCAAATAGTCACAACATTATTCCACATACAGCTATTGATAAATTCCAGCATCCCTTATCTCACATGTGTATTAGCTTACTGCAGTCCCTCACCTTACAGGGTACATCTCCTGAGGAAGATTCACATGACTAACCTTTTCCTGAGTAAAATTACACATTGGAATGAGACATTATTTAATCAGTGCTCAAATTAGAATACTTTTTCTGAACAGTAGCATGGAGAAAACTTATTGCTCACCCCCCCAAATACAGCAACTTGAACAAACAGCGTACCCATAGCACAATTGACACCTAGTGCAAACCATCAACCCAGAGCTATAGTCACTGCCAAAAAGACAAGTAGCAGGAAAAATAATTCCTTGGCCAGAAGTAGGAATGTTTCTGTCTTTGACAAGGTGGGAGAGTAGTGATCAGCTCCCTGGCAGGCAGTACCTATATTATGCAAATGATTCAAATAGGAAAGAGGGGGAGAAAAAAGAGAAGTCATCTGTAAACAATTAATGCATCTGTGGCTAAGTCTCAAATAAATGGGTTGTTCTGCCTTCTGGTACTTAATTAGTATGCTCTGTTCAGTACATGCTAAACACAGTCCCCAGTCAGCAATGCCTCCAAAACAAATTAAAAGGAGCATAATAAATCTTGCTTTTTCTCCAGACATGCAAATCTCTCTCTACACCTATGAACAAATATATATATATATACGTATGCACATGTAGGGAGAGAGAGAATATAAGAAAATAAAGGAGGAAAATGCAGGAGGAAAACATAGCAACTGCCATCATGTTCATTTCTCATTTTTTCTGAAAAATCAGCTTTGTAGGGCTGTAGAGCTGATGACAGCCTGCATGAGGACAGAGTTTGGTGAATAATTCAGACCCAGTAAATTTTAGATATAGCTCACAATTTCAGCATCTTGCAGATCAGTTAACTGCACTTGTATGTCTGAGAAAAAAAGCAACAAAACAAACCAAGTCACAGAAAAGACTGAACACACATCCATGAAAGACATAAATGTGCCAATATATCTATTTACTCATGTCAATAATTTGGTAACAATAATAATGCATTTCACCATTAAACGTTCTGCCTACTAGTGTCTTGGGAACGGCAGTTGTATTTGGCTCTAGTGAGAGCAGGCTGTAACCCTGGAGTGTTTTCTCACAAGTAATCAATGCAACCACAGGAGGTTTGGCCTCCTCAGCACTAGTACCCTTGTGCTTTTCAAAATGGCCACAATGTAAAAGAAGGTGCTCACCCAGCAAGGGAGAAAAAATGATGCTGTATTATAGAATCATAGAACAGTTAGGGTTGGAAAGGACCTTAAGATCATCTAGTTCCAAACCCCTACCATGCCCAGGAACACCTCACACTAAACCATATCACCCAAGGCTCTGTCCAACCTGGCCTTGAACACCGCCAATGATTGGGCATTCACAACTTCCCTGGGCAACCCATTCCAGTGCCTCACCACCCTTACACTAAAGAATTTCTCCCTCATATCCAA
>JANRGW010033039.1:0-15457 GCA_024733675.1 Psilopsiagon aymara | reverse complement strand
CTTAAACAGGGGAAGTTTAGATTGGATATGAGGAAGAAATTCTTTACTGTAAGGGTGGTGAGGCACTGGAATGAGTTACCCAGGGAAGTTGTGAATGCTCCATCCCTGGCAGTGTTCAAGGCCAGGATGGATAAGGCCTTGGGTTACATGGTTTAGTGTGAGGTGTCCCTGCCCATGGCAGGGGGGTTGGAACTGGATGATCTTCAGGTCCTTTCCAACCCTGAGTATTCTATGATTCTATGATTCTAGTAACTTCAATTTTTAACTTATTAGTCAATAATTTTTTATGCACTTATTAATGACACTGCACCTTTTTTGCGGGTTAGTTTTCTTTTTTGGAGGGTATTTTTTGGGGGGAGGTTCTTTTGTAAATGAAGTGTCAAAACCAACTAATATTTGCAGAGAAAGCTTAAAAGCCATGTTGCAGATTTTGAAACTAAAAGATTATCTTTTGTTTATCATGCTGATGGTGATATTTGTTCAGCATCCTCTCTTCATGCTGGATACATTCCTCACAGTAAGTCCTCACAGTGATGCTCAAGCACAAGTCATTTGAGACTTGTCACTTTAGGTGAGAAATTAATCCAGTTTGATTTGCTTTAAGTAGGCATTTCTCCTTTACTGTTATGAGATGCTCAAGACTGATACAACAAAAAAAATGCAGTCTTACTCTTTTGATGTCATTCATTCTGTACTCTCTGATACTGTGCCTGTTTGTTTATTTGTTACAAACAAAGATAATTCAGTTTTATCTTGCTATGGAGAATTTGGAACACGTGTAGCACTATATATGCAGAACTACCACAGTTGTTTCTTGAATTTGTCTTTGTCCCAGTATGCTAACATCATCTACATAACACACTAAGAATTTGATTTACTTACATGATTGATGTGGTTACTCTTCCTCTTCTCTCGCACTAGAAAGAGGGAGAAAGAATGTGAACTGAAAGGTTTTTTTAAATACAATCCCAATTTACATTTAATGAAGTCGTTCTATTAACCTAGTCTTCTGAGGTACATGAGTATTGGAAGTTTCAAATTTGACTTCGGGTGCCTGGAAGCAGTTTGAGGAAAAAACCTTAAGTTTTATTAAGCTAGCTTACTATATGCTACCTCCAACTATCTATGTGTACATTTAAAAACTACTTCTACCCATCCCAGTAAGGAAAAATATCTCAGGTCTGAAGAGATGCTCTGCATCCCAAAAAACTGGATGATTTCAGATAGTTCAAATAAACACTGTTCAACATCCAACAGCAAACACTTAGTAAGCAGAAGTAAAAACATCACACGTTGAATCTGCCAAAGAGACACAAGGAGGAAGTGAGGTGCCCAGCATTATATACACGTGTTCGCACTCCTATTACGCAGCAAAGGGTAAAAACCTATTTCATTCTACAGAAGATGCTGGCACAAGCTATGCCTATTTATCATACAGACACAACCATGTTATCTGGTAATTGTAAACTGTGTCACCTTTTCAAAAAGACTGAAAGATGTTAACTGCCAGCTATAACAGTAGAAGTAAAACAATGACCTCAAAGGAGAGCTGAAAGTTGCATACGTGCAGAAAGCTATACAAATGTGACCCACCTGGACAGGTGACTACTCTGAAGTTTTGATCTCAGATCATTACCACTCGTTAGCAGGGCATGTTCTCTTACATACTTAGAAAAATTAACTATTGGAACAGAGGATCAAAAATTCTTCTTTTTGCATAAATGAAAACTCATAACCTTGGTAACACCTCAGTGAGACAGAACTTACCTATATTAGTTCTACTACTTCTATGGGAGGTTAACTACAGAAGATTCAGTGAACTTTGAAAATAAATTCTTCTGCCTGACTTGTTCATAAACATAACCTGTAAAAATCCATTCACCCAACTAATACAAGCTTCAGAGAGTTCACTGGATACCATCTTCTCGAGCAGATCATTTTTCTACATGAACACAAGTGCATATGTTTCAATGCACTACATTTGGAGAATACCAAATCATGTTTAAAAGCAATACTACGCCCAAGAAGGATGTTCATGTAGTTTGACTGTTAGTAGCAGCGAGGCTGAAAGGCTGCACAGTAAAGCTGCACTACAAAGCTCAACAACCATGTCAACTTGCTAACTGCAACTTAAACAGTGCTCATCTAGGAGGCGTTTGAAATGTGCAGGGCAGATTCTCTGTCTGTTTGAAGATGGACCTTAGAGGCCTCGTGGAAAGAGGCCTAAGATTTCCTTGATAGCACCTCTTCTGGAGAATCATGCTAGTGCTTGTTTCCACTGCTCACAGATTATTTGAGCATTGTGAAGCTGATCCCACTGACAATTTTACTATTTGCCATTAAGACTGAAGACCAGGACTGCTACTGACAGACCTGTCAAAACAATTCTACTTTTCTGGGGCAAAGCTATGCCAAGGTGGAAGATGCTCTGCAGCTTTCCACAACACTCTCAATCTCAAATGCAGCACTGTCTTAGAAAAACAGCTTAGAAAAAATGCCTTCAAGAACCAACTGTAAAAGGACAAGAAGCATTTTAAGTAATAAACTCCTTTTCAATTGCAACTTTAAAATTTACTACTGTCACAACTCTTTTTGACTTGTGCAATACAGAAATGCCTCCACTTTTTAACAGCACTTTGGAACATGCAAGCTACAGTGATTGTTCAACATTTACTTTTATCAAGTAAGCAAGGGAACTGCAAAGAGACTGAAAAACCCAACACATCCATGCAATTAAAACCAGGATTCAAGAATAATTATGCTAACTGAAACTGTTCAAATAGTTTAAACCAACATAGTCAAAAGCAACTGATACAGACTGATGGCTTAGGCTTATTATTCCTTACAGAAAACTGTCCTTTGATTTTTTATATATACATATTTTTAACTTAAAGCTTGAAGCTTGAATTACCCTAATGAAGAAAGCCTTGCTCCTTCAGACTACTAGGATCCAGACTCTGAAATCTCCCGATATTTAAGTGTTCAGAAGAACAAGTGATTTTAAGTGCTGAGTAAAGCAGCCTACAAATGTATTGCTGTGTAAACACACAAATTACTAATCCCTATGCCTTGAAAGAATTGAAGTAATGTGTTTGAGCTGCATAATTAAAATAAACAGTTATTTTTCCAGGTTTTCTCCTGCCTCTTTTTTAAATAGGAAAAAGCTTACCATCTGTTTGAGACTTGCTCAGGAAAATTGTGCTTGCTCTAGGATGATCAGATGGATTAGATTCCAAGGCTAAATCTGAAACAGAAAGGACAAAAGAACAGGGATACCTTTAACAGAAGATGATTACAGCAATGTTTCCCACCCAGCCTTAAAATGCTCAAGCACAGTGGTGGAGACAAGATCAGAAACACTCAGAAAGGACTGTCTCTCTAAAGAGAAACCCTACTTTTGCCATGATAAATAAAAATCTGACATTTCCCCCTCTGAATAAAAAACCCTGTGGACTTCATCCTATTGCCATGAAGCTCTGAAGCATCTCCTGGTTTCCATCATGACAAAATCTGGAAAGAGAGATGGCAGAAAAGAACACACATCTTCAAAAGTCAGTATGCGCCCCTCCATGCTTGGGTGATTGGATGTGGAGCCTGGGCTCAGTAGAGGGCAGAACATGAGAACTTTATCAAGAGCACAATTTCAGGCGGAGAGAAAAAGAAGACACTGCTCATCTTTCACTCTGTGCTTTAAGTACCCAGCATGGACAGAAACAATCTCTGTGGTCGAAAAGAATCTAACAGGTAAGTTTTACAGCACTGATAAATATCAAAACATGGATCTTGCACTCTTCTGTTCTGGAATTTCAAGTAAAACCCTGTACAGCTAATATATCACTACTGAAGAACAAAATGATTGCTTTAATCCTTTGCCACAATGAACCAGTGATGACATTAGAAGAGGATATGTTACTCCCTTAGACTGAGATGGGAATGATCACTAAAGTTTGTGGATGAAGCTGTAAACATCATGATGAAATTTTGAGCTGCGTTTTGACAGAAGAAACAGCTCTTCTGAGGGAGTCATGCGACAGACACACTGCCTTATGTGAACACACCAACAGAATAATCAAGTACTGTGATACTGTGCATCCTGGAAAGGGCAAATTCACATCCATTTACGTTGGAACCAGATGATCTTAAGGTCCTTCCCAACCCTAACTATTCTGTGATTTGCCATTTTCATCTTCCTGTGTGTTACTTATGCCACGCTGACCATAAAAGCATGCAAGCTCGCAAACTTGCATGTAAGTGTTTCAAGTTCACTGGTATGCCAGTGCTTCTGCCGCACCCTTAAAAATCATCTTGGAATCACCATCAACTTTTAATAATTAAAAAAATTATCTTAAAGAGCTTTTTATGCACTCAACCAACAGAAGCAGTTAAACAGTAGCCACAGCATGCCAAACTCTTGGCGCTGGAAGTCTCAACTATGTGAATGTTTTGTGATACTGTACCTGACACACAGCACAGCCACAGCCTTTGTGCATCAGCAAGTGAACGTACGTGTGTCCCCAAGACTTCTCATCCCACATTCCCACCAGTGCAAAACACTGGTATCCAGACCTCTATGCTTTCCAAGTACTTACAGTATCACTGATCTCAGCCCAGCAGTATTGCTCCGACACTGGTCCAGAATGCAGACCACTGTGATTCTGAATCTTTACTGTGTAAGTAAGGTAGCCCATGTCTATTTAGGAACACAACTATTGTTCAACCAGGAACTTCCTCTAAAAGCAGACCACCTCAAACAGTTTTTAGAGGCTAACTTACAAAAGCAGTATGCCTATTTTCACCATAATGTGCTCACTCATTGCACAAAGTGAAGAGATTCTTGAATTTAATCACGTAGCTGGAATGTAGGAAGTCCTGGTTCAGAAGCCCCAGAACAGAATTTGCCTCACAGCTAACACCTGAAGCACCACAAATACACAATTGCTTCTCTGGAGAGAAAAAATAAAGAAACACAGCACACAACAGTATGCCACAGTGGCACATTTAACCACTGCTTGCAATGGCTCAACAACATAGTGCAACTGTTGTTTAAAATTTGTCCACAATGTTGACAAGTTTCTTACACTGATTTAACAAAATCACTTGTCAGAGACAATACAGAGACCAACTCTAGTTCCTAATGCTAACACACTATTTAAAACAAATAAAGAAACCCCAGCAAACTTTGGCACAGACCAGGGAATCACTAATAATCGCAAATATTAATCAACTTCCTAGATTTGAGAAAGGAGTGATTCAGAAAGTGAAGTATTTTGCTCATCTACCAAATAACTTAAGTATCACCAACAGGCAGAACAAGACTGTAATACACAGATTTCAAATACAGATTATTATTAGCACATTTATATGCACACAGAGCAAACAATTCAGAATTTCTTTATTTATAGTTCAGCAACTACTTTGAGAATAACTGGATGTTAGATTAGAAAGGACCTCAGGTGGTCTTCAGTTCAACCTCTTGCTGAAAACAGGGTCAGCGATGAAGGCTCAAGGCTTTATCCAGTTGAGTTCTGTAAGCCTCCAGTGAGGGTCCGCACAGCCCGGATGACCTTTCCCAGCTATGGGTATTAATGCCTACAGAGCTATGGGGGAATCACTATGGAATGATAGGGAAGAGCAAGCAGGACTGTCTGAGACTTGTGGGATACTCAGGGGAAGGCCACAAGGAAGATTAAGAAAGAACAAGCACAGGAAAACAGACAAAAAAGGACTACTGAACTCAGTAACTCTTAACACAGGACTTCGTGTTTCTCCAAGACACTGTGCAGCCCCCAGTACGAAACCCCACAAGAAGTGCCCCCAAGACCATCCCAGAATAATGTGGCATTAGCAGAAACAGTACATCTGCTTTTGTCTTGCAAGAGACTGAAGAAAAGATGCATTTAGCAGACCACCTCCCTGTAGCTTTCACCTTCTAAGCAGCCAGAGAATTTTAACCATCCTTTCTGCCCCCTTCTCAATGGACAATGCTTTTTTCCAAGTGATGGAAAAATTAGTTGTATGATTTGCTCTTCCTAAACTGTCACTGCTGCTCATGGAATAGCAAAAAGCAACAGCAATACAGCTGATGAAGGAAGCATTAAGTGAGAGGCAGAAAAGAACATGAGAAGAGGCAAAATGTAATGGGAAACTTGGCAAAAGAAAACCCAGAAGAAGAGATAAATCTGTCTGCAAATAATTTGACTCACAACCAAGCATAACTCTTAAGACTTCACTGTTGTAGCACTTAAATTCCAAGCCCTGAAAATAATGGTAAGTCTTGATTAGGAGCTACTTCAGAAGATACACGACAGAAAGCTCAAGCTACACATAAAGTCAGCAGAGAAAACAAGCAGCATGGTATGCTCCAGAACAGAAATAATGGGAATTAAAACATGAAGAATCAGGAATGACAGAAGCAACAGGATGATACAAAAGCAAAAAACCAAGACCAAATCATCTTCTTTCCAGACCCTATCAACTCAGAAGTCAAATCACATTTTCTATCAGAGACTCAGTGATAAAGAGGTGAGAAAGGAAGATTCCCACCAGAAATTAAGTCTATGGGAGTAGCAGTGATGCTGCTGTGCTACAATGGCCCTCCTGCTCTCTCTGAGAGGTGTGCATTAATAACAGCTTTCCCCTTATTTCCCTGCATCTTTCAGTGCCATGGTACTACCAAGCTTGTGAGATCAATCCTGTCTCCAGCTGCAGCACAGAGAAGCCTGACATTACTTCCCTCTCTCACCACCCTGATTCTCAAGAATGCCTTGCAGCTTGTTTGCCCTTCAGACAATCTCAGCTACCTCTGCTGCTGCTGTGTGCTCCATGTGCTGATGAAAGCACACAGTTCCCCACGGGGCAGATCACATTACTTTGAAAAGCAAACCTCCGCCCCAGCTCAAGATCTTACCTCCTTTCCTCAACACAAGAGCAGCATAAAGACTTTACTTTTACTCACCTATGCAGTGTCAGACATGTGTGGGTTTTAGGAATTTATAATGCCAGCTACTTATCTACTGCTTTACACACCTCCGCAGGTGATTTCTAGCTATTAAGAACACGTTTTACACACTGCATCATGCTACATATATTGCCTCATTAATAAAGCTGACAGTCAAAGATGTCACCCTTATTAAGCAGCAGCTCTTTGACGATTTCACTACTTTAGAGTGATAAAATACTGCACTTCTTTAATAGGTCGAGCTCCATCCTCTGCTTTACCAGCCAGCAGTAACATTTTGATACCGCATATGTTTATAGCATTAAATCACAAAATCATCTCTTACTGTAAACAGAGTTCCCTTGCTCAGTGGGATACTAGCTTTCATTAATGTTTGAGCTTCCCTCATATTTCATTACTTTACAGTGTGAGTTACTTAACACTGCCAATAAAGATTAAAAAAACAGTAAAACAAATGAGACTAACAGAAAGTCTGTTGTTCCTAACAACACCTTCATATAAAATTATTTGTCCTTTCAATTGTTATTCTATTTCTATCCCCCTAAACATTCCCAAAAGTTACAATTCTGGTTTCTAAATTCAACCAGTGTTTGCTCCTCACCAGCCACCTCGACCTCACCACGGAGCCCAGCACACAAAGGTTGTTTTCCATTTACCGTCTTCTGTTATGTCCTCGGCTACACACAGGTTAGTCTATCCTTTTAATGTCCCACTGGTGGCTCCTTCCCCAAATTTGGACAGAATGAAAGCCTCTGATCTCCCGATTATTTGCCTTCAACAAAACACATCTCTCTTCCAGAATGGGATGGACTCAAAAGATAAAAAACTTGCTCTGTTTTCATAACTAATACAAGCAAATCTGAATACATAAAGGACTTGGATCTGTTTCATAACAAAGTGCTTTCAAACACAACTGGTTCTCAGAAAGGAACTCTATTTTAAGGGAAAACCTTGGTGAAAACAATCTCAACCAACACTTGCCTATGCACAGGTCCCTTAAAAACACTGCTTCCTGACTCCCTGGAGGAAATCAAGTCTATTTAAAAAAGAAAACAACGAAGACCAACCTGCACAGTTGGCCTTTGTTCACAGAAAAGCAGAACTGTTGAGCATGGAAGAGATCTCTCGAGATCAGCTAAGTCCAACCCCTTGCTCCAGCAGGGCCTGTCCAGAACTGTGTCAGTCAGGTTTTGGACATCTCCACAGACAAGAGACTTCAAAACCTCCCTGGGCAACCTGTGCCAGTGTTTGACCTCCCTCATTGTTAAATGATTACTTTTAAGGATCCTGACTTCACACAATATGCACAGAAGAACTTTGTTAAGCCATTTAAAATCTGACAGCTGTTCTTTACAGCACGACTACGATAATAGCAGTACCATTATCAATACCCAGCATGTATCTATGTGCAGTGTGATGTTTTAGAAGGCTGCAAAACTTACTTCAGGATACAACAAGCTTTCCTAATTAAGAAGGAATTATTTGTCCTTTTCCACCACCCTCCTTAGTTGGGCTGGTTCAACATGAAGCTGACACAATCAGCATTTCAAATTTGCTATTAAAATCAGACAAATTTAGAAAACAAAGTGCAGACCATCTATTAAATACTGTGGGCTTGCCAGGGCTTCAGTTATCTATTAAGTTATGTGGTTTAAAAGAGTCAATACAGGATCCTGCATTTCTTAAAGTGGAGGAGGATCCACACCACTATCATCAGCCTCCACAGCCCATCCCTCAGTTCACAGCCCCTGCTGCGGGAACATGATGGAGAAATCTGTTCCACCATACACAACACCTAGTTTTCCTGGGTTTGAAGGAAGTTGAGTAGGCTTCCATGTGTTTCACAATGTACCCACCAGGTTTACAATCACTTCTACACATTATAGCTAGGCAGAACAGCAGGATGGCAGGAGTGCCCCAAATTCCACAGTGAAAGCAGAACCAGTTAAAAGGGAGGAAAACTAGATGCTCCTGGGATTTTATCTTGGAACTAAAAGGGAAACAGTAGCTCACAAGGTAGATCTTAGGAATTACTGATGTTTTGCTAGAGATGTGTTTCTGTACTGCATTTAATGTACCCCATTCAAAAAGACAAGGAGAAAGAATTGGTTACATGCTGTCTGCTTTTTATTCCCCATACAAACCTTAACACACAACACAGTTCACTCCCATCAGGAGCTAAAAGTAGAACACTACTGCTCTAATTTTTCAATTGATATGCCAAACCACAAATTTCTAACTGTACCCATGAAAGATCAAACAAGTTTTATAATCCTAGATTCATGATGATAACTGCATTATCACCGTGACAACTCCTCACATGCTCTCTTCACAAAGTGTCTGCAGGTAACCAAAATAAGATGCACTGCACTGTATGCCAAGAGTTGATGGGACTGGCACGTGTTTTTTCTCCCCTTTCGATTGCTCATGTTAATGCAAGCTTCAAATGACGTTTGGGCTTTTAGGAAAGTAACAGTGCCATCATGTTTTGTGCCCATTTAGGCACAAGCTCAGTCACTTTTCACAGTGGCTTTGTGGACTCCCAGCTTACCTGCAGCTTGTTCTATAAAAGAAAAATATAACTATCTGCATAACAAAACATGTCCAACAGTTTTACAGAAAAGCTTTTTTTGGTCTTTGAAAGAAGCTGGCATTCAGCAGTTTATTATCTGAGTCTGGCTGACACATTTGACAACAAGCCAGTGTTACTTTTCACACTGGAATAACCCCAAAAAACTATGTTCGATTACTCCAATGACTCAAGATCCTTGCAGAACTCCACACAGATGCAAAGCTCTGCTATACACACACAGCTCATCAAACACTGCAGAACACTACCTGCTTGACAGTGGGATTTTTGCATAAGCTGTTGAGATAAACCTGATATTTGCATGACTTGCAAGTATGATCTTCAATTTTATCCATCTGGCTTTACTACACATTTAAATAAATAGCACTGAGCTTTTAAAGCTAGCTGCATCCTCGTTTGTTCCTTCAAGTCGAAACATCCAGAGTTTTCTTCTGAAAACACTATTTTCTGGTGAGCGAAATAAAAGTGCACATTCAAACTTGAGCTGCAATGAAGGAAAAACAGATTTAGAAATCTCAACATGAGCTTGTGGGCAAGATCTACAGATCCAGCGTATGGATTCTTAATGTTAACTCAAATTTTCCTCCTGCCTCCCAGAGTCACTTCTTTCTACATATGTGGAAGAAACACTGTTGGAAACCTTACTTTAATGTGTAATGTGAATTTGGGAGGAGCAGGTTTTTGTGTTTTGCTGGCTCTTGCAAGAGTTCATTCCCCTGTTAGTCAGCTTTTCAGTATGACCTCACCACACTGATCACACTTGAGAGAACAGATACTGCAAGCCACAAAACTGCTGCTGCTTTACATCTACCCTGACTGGTTGGAGGGAAAAGAGAAAGTACCCTAAAGAAAGCCTGACAAAGAAAGGAACCAAGAGGTTAATTACATGAAAACAGTTTAATGAAAAAAATCAAGATGAAAATTAATTCCGTTTCCTTAGTTCCACAGGTTTCATCAACACACTCGCGCTAGCCATGTATTTCCTATCAATATTTCCCATTTCATGAAAATCTCTCATTATGATAGCTTTTATACTGGAAGCCTGAAGAAACGTGCACCAAAACAAACCAGTTTCCTTCCACATGAGTTTTATGTGCGTTGTGTTCCATATCAACTGTTCTTAAAAACCTAAGGCTTACACAGACTTACTTGCTGCTGAAGTCTCAAAGACTTAGCAAAGTGAGAAAAGGACAGAGCATTCTTCAGCTGTCAGCAGTGCCCAAGCGGAAGAACAGAAGTACAGACGCTATACAACAATGATAACTTCCATTTCCAGGTCCCAGATTTGTAAATCAATTTCATCATTGCTTCTGAATGACAGCGATTCAGGCATTTTCACTAAAGGCACTTTACAGACCATTTCACATTTGGCAATCTTAAGCCAATAACATGGAAGGTGTTTCAGGCTTATAGAGAGTCCATTCTTTCACATTTGTCAAGATCACATATTGTTTGCAAACGCTACAAACACCTTTGTAATTAATTCTTAGCCAGTTACAGGAAACAGATATTGAAAGTTCCAGGGAAATAAGTGTGAGCATAAGTTTGGTGAAAAACTCAGGGAATACAAACAAGGAAGAAAAGAGAGGGAACACAAGAAAAGGGACCAGAGCATCAGACAGTTTTCACTCCCAGCTTTGTATATATCTAACTAGACAATGGTATTTGTCAGCCTATGCAGTTAGAGAACTTCAAATAGAGACAAGCAAAAACCAACATGAGATGACAGACTTTCCTGTGCTGAAAACTGCTGGCTTCAGAAAGCTAACTCCTTGCACCAAAATGTTTGTATTTTTTGTACATTATTATTAACTTATTAACATTATAACCAGGATTTTAAACAAAACAAACCAGGAAAAAATCCCTCCAGGCACATGCTTGAAGTAAGCTGACATTATATATGAGGAGCAAATGAACAGAATTTAGACCTTCTACAAGGAAGTTTATAGACAAGCTGTTGGTGAAATCAGAGCACAGTCAACGTATTCAAGTATCTGTTCAAAACTGTTTAACAACTGCAGTACACAGGCAACTTGAAGCTTGCCCCTTTCAGCATGCCACAGCCTCTAGAGAACCAGGGGGCTACTGGAGAAAGAGAAGAAGGTGCAAAAAGCTGCTTGAAGTTATTCTAGGCACTAGTCTGAGCCTGTTCAGGTAAACCTCACTTATTTCATTCTCTGCTAAACTTCCTCTTCAAAGCCACCTTCCGCTTGTTTTCCCATCCAACCTCTGTGTGATGACCACATCCCACTCAGCAGCTCTCCTGATCACATTCACCATTCCCTCTCACTCCTGGTTGCCTTTTCCCTTGCTCTCCCCCCCGCCTACCTTCTAGTTCTCCAGGTGAAGGTATAAATTCATTTTGTCCCACTAGTTCAGTAGGCCAACAATCTTCCCCTTGGTTCATGTGAATCAGGCAAAGCCCTGCTTAAAATTGTGAAGTCAGTAAGCAACAGCTGTGGGGGGAGATGTTTTCAAGTACAAGTGAGAAAAGTCTGCCAAGCAAGGCCGTGTTCTAGTTTTATCCAAGGATCACAGCATTTATGAAAAGTTAAATCTATGTTTAAACATAAGGACAGACAAGAAAGTGTCAGCCAAAAGAAGCTCTCCCCCAAAAAACCAGGAAAAGAGTATCGCAGGAAAAAACAAAGCCAAATAAAGATTAGCAGACACACATTTCAGGGGGGAACACCAAAACCACAAAAAAGAACGCACACCAGCAACCAGCACACCCCAAACAGCACGTTAAGATCAAAGAGTTACCATTTCCAAAACTAGATAGGAAAGCCTTTTGGTCAGTTCAAACCGCTTCGGGCTGTTGCTTGCCCACTGGAAGAAGGAACAGCTACCGCACAGCTGAACAATCAATCACTAGCTTCAGGCTCATTTCAGCTTTTAACATTAGCACTAGGCATGAACCTATGTGGGAAAAACTATCATTTTCAAAGTTATATTCATTCCCGTTTATGTAGTACAACTTGGCTTGGTGTGTCATATCGCAAATACCAGCTTATTTCTCATTCTGGAAAAGCATGCATTGAACAGGTTATCGCTCAGGACCTTGAGAACCATAAAATACAAAGTCATCCTTTAAATTCTGTCCTTGCAGTGGATCTGGAATCCCTTCCCATTTGCATTAACTTCTGTTGAAACATTACACTTTCACAGTGTGTTTTATCTCCATTCCACTTACCACTCCTTTTTTGTCATACAGAAATACCACTTCACAACCTCCCCATTTTAAGATAGTGAGTTCTTTTCTTGTTTAATTCTGATCTGGTACAGACAACGTTAAGTGGTGCTGACTGGAAATCAGTGCCTGTTAAGTAGCGTGCTGGAGAAGCTACAGCGTAATCCTCATTTAAGAGCATAGACCTGCAAGGACTACATCCCGCTTGCGAAGAAAAAGCAAGACAAAACATTACTAAACAAAAAGTCTAAGGCTCAGTTGGTAACTTCTGCGTTCCTGACTCAACCAAAACACTCAATTTTAGCAAAACAAGTGCAAAAGCATTAAGACTGACTTAAGAACAACAAACAAAGATAAAAATTTGAGGAATGAAGCATCTCCATCACATTTGGATGCTAGCTTTCTGATATATTTAGCTGTGTTCTTAGAAACTCCCAGAACTGAGCGAACAGCACGGAACAAAAATAGCCAAGATGATCTTGACTTTTTTCCCTGTAGCTTTTTCTCTTTCCCCCTGCCAAAGCACTCAGGAGAAGGCCTGTCAGTAGGTTCCCAGCCTTACATTATGGACTAGATTGGAATCTTAGCTAACCTATGATATTATACACTAACAAGTTACAGAAGTAATAGTTAACCCTCAAATGAAACTGCTGGACTACTTAACACTAATGCAGGCAGCTTGCACAGTTTGGGTATGCTGACAGCTTTTATATCCCAGAGTTAAGAGGGATAAGTTTAGCTATCTGGTATATGCAAGCACTGCATTTACAGCTTTATTATGTTCATGGAAGGTCTTAAATTAAACAGATAGCAGTATCACCTAAAAACTCATCACAATGTCTGTTTCATAACATTTGATTTCAGGCTTTGCAAATAATGCTTTTTATGTTTTGAAGTTAACTGCTTCCATCCTATCCAAGTAGGGCTTTGTAACATTCAGAAATGAACACAAGAAGTTTTACTGCGAATATTGACCATATGGAATTGGATTTTCGTAAAGATATCAAGCCTGGATACTTTCTGCAGCCCTGAACAGTCGTTATCAATTGGAAAACTGTAGACAAATAGCATCAATCATCTGCAGCAGATCTCCTGCTGAGCCATGCAACAGTGAACCATGTACCACTGTAAAAGTGATCTTTAACATCATCTAAAACACATACTACTTACGCAGTTCTAATTTTAGGATTACCTCCTGCCTCAAGACTAAAGTTTCCATAGCCACATAAGTAAAACCTGCGACAGGCAGCTACTGTCTTACTCTTGGACTATGCACCATTATTCACGTCTGCAAATTCAAAATATGCAATACTTCCCTACTTCAAGGCCAGTCCTGAAATCTGGATGAATTCACAGTTAAGCCCAGTTACTCAGCACTACTGACATGACCACGTACGAAAGATTCAAACAAATACAACCCTTATTCCTCAGCAGATTTATTCAGCTTGGGCATTTTTGCTCGAGTTCTCAGAATTTTTGGAGCTCACCTAACTGGCATGTGAGAGCCGAGAGATTTCTGTAACATCTCACGAAAATAAAGTTTTATTTCCCCTAGATGGCAAATACAGTTTCTCCTACTGCTGTACTGCACAGCTGTCTCAAAGCAGATCCAAGGGGCTGAGCGTTTCTGTAACAGCTGCACCATATGGTGCTGTGCAGAACCATGCAAGTTTAGTAACTCCATTTCTGAAGGTTTCCTCATTCTTTGGCAACCAGTTCCTCCCTGATAAGAAAAATCTTTTCCTAAGTTCAAGATGAGTACAGAGGGCCATGAAGTCTTACTGTATACCTTGTACATTAAAGATACCATACAGGCTATCTTTTTTGAACTCAATACATTTCATATAGGTGTGGTTATAATTATGAAAACAAATAGCAAGAAACTTGTTAATTAAACTGAGTTGTGAATATCATAAAGTATTACGCTGTGCTGTGCGCTTATGGCATCACGTGAGCATACAGACAGACGGGAGCTCCACAAACCTGTTACATGCTGTCCCTGTAACTATCACTGCAGCAGAACCCTGCCAGCTCTTCAGAGGCACGTCTCAAAAGGAGATGCGTTACAGAGCAAGTCCGTATGACACCACTGCTCCAGGTAGAACTGGAAGGAATCTGAACAAGGACTTTCCCATGAGCTGAAGGAAAACAAACTGGGAACAGTGAGAGCTGCACGACAAGGAATGTCGGTGTAATGAGTTCACAGCTATAACTGAGCACCCTGCATAGCTAGATTACAAATTACCCACGTCTAGCCACAATGATGTCATATGAACACAATCTCTGTAATTCTTAATTCCCTAACTCCCCACACACCCTCTTCCTTCCTCCTGTTCAACAGAGGCTGGAAATACAGCAGCTTTTGCTAACTGCCTGGGCATTACGACCATTACGACTGCATAGTTAAGGAGTAACAAGCAGCCAGACTTCCACCTCAGACGGGAGCACAAGGGGCTCTGCCATGGCTCCTCGCGGCCAGGGTGCGACCAGAGGGGCGGGCAGGGACCCCGGCAGGGCAGCACCGGGCGGGGGGCACCGCCCGCTCCTCCGCCGGGTTACTCGTTCAGCGGCCACGCCGCTGCTGTGGCCCCGCTGCGCGCAGCCCGGGCAGAGGTCCCGGACGCGGGGCCGGTGTGCCCCGTCGGCAGCACTCGGCGGCGCGCCCGCAGGAAACCCCAGCGCTGTCAGCGCGGTGACAGCCGCGGGGAAATTTGCTTGG